>SDVV010007479.1:1653-17761 GCA_016164225.1 Gammarus roeselii
ATTTCTATTTACACAATATGCATTTTTATCCTACAGGCACTACACCTGCATAGGTACATATATACATTGGGTCAAGGTATGGTGCTACTCAATAGGTGACTTCTACCAATGACATCTATCTTGGTATGCCATTTGGCAGGGAATGTATTACCATGTTGTCTGTAGACCTGCAAGATTCACTGGGCTTATTCACTGTGCATAGTTTGAAAGTGCTTACCTTCTTCTGGTTGTCAGGAATGCCTATCTACGGTTTTAAACCTCGTTCTAAGTGAATGCTAGAACATTTAGGGCAACTCTTGTGTATCACGACTTTTGATGCAGGAAATGAGTGACACGCTACAACACACAACATCTATGCGTCCCGCCAATGGAAGAGTGTAAACAAAGCGAGCTGCGCTTGTTGCCAGTTTTGTCAGAATATTTCTCTGAATCATATTGTTGCGCTGCAACTATAATTGTAAGCTGTTTGTGCTAGCTGAACGAAATGTTGTTTACTACCTACAAAGATGTGCAACAATATCAAAATATGTGATTGCCTAATCGTAATAGGCCTGTGATGCACCTATAATGCGTTTAGTGTTATTAAAAATAATGTAGGGTCAATCAAGGACCTCTACACACTAGTTTGCCACCGCAAGAACTGTTGACTTGAAAAAAATTTACCCTCGGTAAAATTTACAGCAATTATTTAGAATAATGACGACTCGATGCGATCAGTCAAACAAACTCTTATTTTACCCTTGTCAAGTGAAGCTATCTCATGACTTAATAACCAATTAATCAAACTTCAATTAGGATGAGATTTTCTCAAACAGACCTTCTACTGCCGTGTCTCCCCTTAGTTTTAAAGACACGTTAAGTATTTTACACATCCTTGGTGTGTAAGCTCTATTGTCATTAATTAATTAATTAATCAATTAGGTCTTTCTGACTAGAAGGATCTACGATAACTGGTGACCCCAGAGTGACACGAACACCCAACCTTCTGACTCCAGATCAGAAGGTTGGGTGTTCGTGTCACTCTGGGGTAACCAGTTATCTAAGATCCTTCTAGTCAGAAGGACCTAATTGAATAATTAATTATTTAATGACAGTAGAGCTTACACACCAAGGATCTGAAATAACACACACTATGGTATTTTGGATACTCAACTTGTATTGTGAAGCAAGAATTGTGATGAAGTTATTTAATATCTACTCATCCCGATCAAGTCTTGTCGAGTCTTTTTTTATTCTTCTTTCCCTAATTTTATTAGGGTCTTGTTTGGATTTTTCTTTCCCTAATTTTAATAGAGTCTTGATCAGGATAAGTTTCTCGAGTCATCACTTAAAAGGGGCCGGTAGTAGCTGCAAGAAAACCCTGTATCAGGAAAGGCACTTTTCGAACAAGTCCTTCCCGCCATCCGTTACCACTGGGTTTACTGTGGCCACGGGGTTTCCATAGTGGGCAAGGAAGGCATCAACAGAAGCTTGCCACGTCACTGTAGAACTACCAAAGATCTCCAAGCTTAGTTATTGTCTATGCCTGGGAAACCCTGATAGAACACTCAGACAGACACTTCATGCAGTATTTATGGAAAATTGAAAAAAATTACTCATCTCCGTTGAAAATCCTTCCATTTCTCTTACTGCATTCAGGATAGGTAGTGGGAGAGCTAATTGCTACCTATTTCGCAGACATTAATTGCTTTAACATCTTAGCAGCTGGGCAACAGATTGTCAAACTTGCTATCAATATTTTTATTCTGTGTTAAAGTATTCTGACCTCTAGAAATGGAAAATAATTCCTAAGTAAGACATCATCGTGCCGAAAGGGAAAAACGCCAACAATACACATTTATCTTTAAATCATTTTTTTTGTCTCTAGAAACACGTATTGGGTGTAATACACAAATTGTTTGGTACAAATTCAAAAATAAATTACCACCTTCATCTCATCGTCTAACATACATACAATTTTTTTTATTCTTCTTATTAGTATTTTTCTTGCAAAATACCACCTCCACTTCACTGTCTGCAATCATAAAATCGTGTTTTAGACTTAGCACATACTTCTAAAGAAACGGAAAGCAAACACTCGTGCGGAAGAGTTTCACCAAGCAATATTTGGTGTATCTACTACATGAAGGTTCTCTAAATCACTTTACCACAAATCACACACCAAACACAATTCCCAGTCTAAGAACTACCTCATCATGCCAGGTCAAAGCGGATCACCCATCCAGGTGGTCAGGGAGATAACCCCACCTGCATACCAACCCACAGACATTGTTTACTGGCTATTCCTAGTGGATGCCGAATTTGCACGCCACAGCATAACTGATGAGGGAGCCGAAGTACTAACTGTATTATAAGCTCTTCCACCCAGTACACAGCTGGAAGTCCGTGACATATTCATGGTTGACAAAGAAAACCGAAACAGAAAATCACAGACATCAACACTGCTCCGGGAGCAGCGCGTGTGTGACAGATCCTGGAAACCGAACGTCTAGGTTTTCGCACCATGACTCAATACCTTAGCGACCTTAGGAAGTTAATACGGAACCAAAACAAGGACGACAGCCCCTTCTTAAGAAACATCATCCTTCGAGAAATTCCACCACCACTCAAATATGCCATCCTGGCAAATAGTGACACAACGTTGGCAGACATTGTGAAGCAACAGATCGGGTACTACAAGAATTTACCGAGCTGAATGCCACCTCAGTCAACATGATGGGGACTACGCAAACAGCATGGGGACAAAGTCAGCCACAAAAATGGGAAGCGTCCTAGTCTGAAAAGTTTGAGGGAGTGATCAACCGCATTTCTGAGCTCGACCTGCACAACAAAGTGCTGGAGACAGAAAAATCACACATGGAGAGACTCGTAGAGCGCCTTGAATGACAAATGTCATCACTTGAAGAGCGCCTGGTTAGGGATCAGCAGAACCTGCTCCAACGCATTCAAAAATTGAAACAACGCCCCCAACAGCAGCACGGAGCTGACAGAGCACGTAGCCAATCGCGACCAAGATCAAATCCTGCACCAGGTCAAACAAGATTCTACTCCCATGCTAAATTTGGAAACGGAGCATTCCGTTGCATTGAACCATTTGACATGGCACACCTCCTACTAAAGAAGGGAAACTAAGGTCCCGTAGCGATACCATGAGCACCGTTACGGCCATAGCATCAGTTAAGTCTCGTTTCCTGGTTTTGAACGATAGTTTAAATAAACTCAACTTCCTGATAGACACAGAAGCTGCTGTAAGCGTCATCCCTCCACTTCGATCAGATATGAAGAACGAATAAGTGAGCATCTTGCGAGCAGCTAATGACTCCCCAATACCAACCTATGGCCAGCGCCTCATGACGCTCAACATATACCTGCGCAAAGATATCACTTGGCCCTTTGTATTTGCCAAAGTAGGACAGTCCATTATCGTTGCTGACCTGCTATGCTATTACAAGCTTGTAGTAGATCTACACAACCGATGCCTATTGGATACAATAACAAACCTAAAGGCTCAGGCGAGTATAGTTACAGCCAGTGATAAACTTAACACATATGGAGACGACCCAGAATGCTATCGCTTACTTCTTCAAAAGTACAAGAACATCACCCTACCTAACCCAGCACTTCGACCACCAAAGTAAAAAGTAAAGCATATCATTACCACTACAGGACAACCGGTTTTTACTCGTCCAAGAAGATTGAACTTAAAGGTGGCTGACGCAGTCAAAGAGGCGATGCGGGTAATGCTCCAGGATGGGATCATCCGCACTAGCAACAGTCCTTGGACCTCGCCCCTACACGTAGTCCCCAAGAAGAGTGGTTGGCGGGTTTGTGGTGACTATCGTCTTTTGAACGAGGTCACTTCTAAAGATAATTACACCTTACCTCCTCTTTAAGATTTCTCGGCAGAGCTGGCAGGCTGCTGTACTGCGCGTCATGCGCGTGGATGGGCGAGAAGTCATACACTTCAATTACATTGACGATATATTGCTGGCAAGTTCCACTGAAACTGAGCACCTCCAGGATCTGGAAGAGCTTTTTCAGAGACTGGACGTACACGGCTTGGTCATCAACTCGCTGAAGTGCGAGTTTGACAGACCCGAATTCAACTCCTGGGTCACAAAATAACTCCGCAAGGAATCCTTCCACTGCCTGAAAAAGTACAGGCCCTCACAGATTTCGAGAGACCTATTTTCATCAGGACCCTCAGAACGTACTGTGGGATGGTGCAGTTCTACAACAGATTCTTGCCTAACATCGCACAGATAATTGCGCCCCTGAATCTGATTCTCTCGGGGAAACCCCGGATTTTTTTTTAAATATACTGGACACCAGAAGCAAACAATGCATTTGAGGATGCAAAGACCTTACTGGCAAAAGCCACACTGCTGCAACATCCAGATCCTGATGCGCCCACTGCAGTAGCGGTGGATGCGTCCAGCACGACGGTTGGAGCCGTCCTACAGCAACTCCAGAAGGCAGAATGGAGGCCACTCGCCTTCTTCAGCAAGAAACTGCAGCCCCGAGAACAAAAGTACTCCACTTTTGGTCGTGAATTGCTGGCTGCGTACCTAGCAGTTAAGCATTTCAAATACTTTGAGGTAGGAATCCCCTTTACTATACTCACCGATCATAAGCCACTTGTTGGGGCAATGAGCAAATGCCAAGAGAGAGACATCAGATGTAGTGAACAGCAATCTTACTACATTCACGCAGTCAATCCAAATTATTACAATTTGTACATTTTTTCGAGTGTAAATAATAGAAATCATGTAAAGATAGTGTTAGAAATATTGTACATAGCAACGCATAAAATTACCGTAGCAAAAGAATAAAACACGTGACCTAGAAACTGTAGGTACAGTCATATACAAACAAACATGGCGCAACAGGGAATTGTTACGTTATTAATGATTCCGGAACAACAACACACAATGCCATGAGACGTTCTCAAACACAACAAATTTATGAAAATTAGTTATCAGAAAGCATTCAGCAAGTATGATGGAAACACACCGCAGAACGGTTTACGGACGAACCATTATACCAACGCTGTGTATTATTTTCGGGATGAAAGCAAGTGTGGCTGCTTTCGGAATAACATAACATTACAACTAACATTCGTACTCCAAGTGACCTTGTTTTAACTTTCTAGTGACTGAATGAAGGTTTTCAACTTTATCATTATTTTCTAAGTAGGATACTATCTTGACTCATTTGACTCAAATTAAAAACCTACAGGACACATTTCTGAATGAGATAAAAGTCATTGCTACCTTAGATTAAATAACATAATTGTCAACGATACACAACAAGGTAAATATATAACACCAGTGACAATACAATTGCAGCTAAGGTTCTTCAGTCAGTAGTGACAGACTTTGAAAAAGATCCATAGCTACTAGGGTCAGAATTTGAAAGTCTATGAGGAAATTATATTTCATGTTTTCAATAAGAATTGAGGTGGGATAACTTGTTCGTTTTTAAAAAGCACCTTTTAATCTTGAATATAGCTGTATTAGGATTTGTGTCAAAAATAATTCAAATGTTTTAAAATATTCAATTTTCTGAATTGGATCCATTCTCTTATTCCAGCTCGGCAAGTGTTCGAGCGTTGTCCTCACAATTTGTGAGGCCTTTCCTAAAATTAGGATGAAAGATTGGTAAAGCTGAGGAATTGGGAGCTGGCAATCAGACGTCATCTTGTTATTTAATTATACATGCTCCACGATGTTCATTTTAGTAATTTTTTCCATTTTTCGTAAATACTGCATGAAGTGTCTGTCTTAGTGTTCTATCAGGGTTTCCCAGGCATAGACAATAGCTAAGCTTGGAGATCTTTGGTAGTTCTACAGTGACGTGGCAAGCTTCATTTGATGCCTTCCTTGCCCTCTATGAAAACCCCGTGGCCACAGTAAACCCAGTGGTAACGGGTGGCGGGAAGGTCTTGTATCAAAAGAGCCTTTCCTGATACAGAGTTTTCTTGCAGCTACTACCGGCCCCTTTTAAGTGCTGACTCAATTAACGTATCCTGATCACGACTCTATTAAAATTAGGGAAAGAAGATTCCAAGCAAGACTCCAATTAAAAAAAACTCGACAAGACTTGATCGGGATGAGTAGATATTCATTACCTTTTTCACCATTCTTGCTTCACAATACAAGTTGAATATTTATAATACCATATTGTGTGTTATTTCAGATCCTGGTTGTGTAAGCTCTATTGCCATTATTTAATTAATTATTCAATTAGGTCCTTCTGACTAGCAGGATCTACGATACATACTCTCTTTGCCGTCTTGGACTCACAGGAATGGAAAACGTGCATTCAAGATGCACTAGCTCTTCAAAGTAGCTGCGGCTTCTACACTCCAACGAGCAGCTGGTACGTGCTCTGTCTCATGTCAACTGTCGCTGTATCTAGACCACGAGGCAATACATAGCTTCCATTCCCAGCACTTGGTCTAGGATCGTTGACGCCATCCCTAAGGCACCGATGCCCATCACAGGCGATTCACCCTAAGTTTTTTGAATTCATATGATGAGGTTAGATTCTGACGTGAGCTCCCATTTAAGACCACAAAGTTCGTCAATTCTGATGTGTTTGTACATGAGTACGTGCGGTAACCATAACTTAGAAGTTAAAATTTACTAGTTCATATAAATGAGGCTGAAATCAAATCAATTAGTATTTATTGTGGTATGTGTGCACCGAAGTGGGTACGGGAATTATTCTTTATTGCTTCAATTACAAAGAAAATGAAAAATGTGCGCAGATCTCTCTAAATAAATACTCGTTTTTCTGCTCTTTCAGTTATATACCAAAGTATAATGTGAGATGGGCGAATTATTTTTATTTGTATTGCTATTCAATATTAACACCGCTTCGTATTGAGTGGTATGTTTACCGAAAGTGGTTAGTTTTTCCTGTAAATAGGGTCAGTGAGTAAGCTTTGTAGCGTGAAAGGGGAATTCAATAACACTCGTGGGATCACCACGAGTGCGTTGACCTTCGACAGGAGATGCTCCGTACTGATTGCCTCGTTAAATTCATATGTAAAAATTTAAAATCCCTAAATCCTTAGAGGGGAAATGATTGCTTTCATTAGATGGAAGTGAGTTATACATGAGTGTCCTGTGCAAATGCAGTTCGTGATTCTTCCCCCTTTTGGAAGCTTTTGTTCCCCATCTCCATCTGAGCGTTAAATTGAAAGAATGTTTTGTCCGTTCTGTTGCCACACATCGTTCTAAATGGGATGTTATTCGACAGTTGATGATAGGTCCGGTAACGTACTGTGACCATTGTTCATGATGGGTGGAAGCCAATTTAGCGAAGGGATCTGCGACTTTAATACCCCTTATTTCCTCATGACTTGGAATCCAGCAGAATCTAATCACTTGGTCTTCCTCGAACACTGTGAAAAAGTCGTCACGTTTTTATACGTGGGGCGGAGAGTGTTAAGTGCTGAGTTGTAAGCGGAGAAACGGCGCTCAGAGGGCCTGAGAAATTTAGTTATTTTGGAGGCGATTGGTGTGATGTTGGTAATTGAGATGGCAAATTCGAGGGCTGGTAACAGCTGAGAAACTGAGGCCTCTTGTGAGAAGAGAGCCGGGCGTGAGATTGCCACGCAAATAAGGGCTGCTCAGACTACGGTGTTAGTTTTGGAGCAGTCTGTGTAAAAGTGGCGGAATCTGGATATTGTTACTCAATGTCATGAAAGTTCCTGGCAATACATATTGGGTGAAGACGGGTGATTCAGATAAATCGGTATGAGACACTAAGGCCTGATAGCCTAGCGAGGGATGTCTTGTGTGGCCATTAAATGGCGGGCAGACATTGTTTTTAGCTGTAAGTGGCGTTCTTCATAAATAATGGTGATGTGGTTGCGGGTTGCGTTCTTAACTATACTGCTGGTCTTGAAATAGTATTGTATCAAAAATTTGTCTTGTTGAGGAGGAACCGGCAGTTCATTGGCTAGTACACTGAAGGATTCGATGGATGTGGAACGGGGACTGCCGTTTGTGAAATGTATAGCCTAGTTTGCGATGATCGGAAGTGGTTCATGATTTGTTTTAGCTCCTGAATTGTAAACTAAATCTCGAAAGTCAAGATGTGAACGTATCATTGTTCTGTACAATATCTTATAAATGTATTGATCGGTATCTAGTTTCAGGGATGTTATTAAGAGAAGAATTTCCAGCGACATTCGGTGCCAATTTCTCAGGCTCTTATGTGCGGTCGATACGTGAGGTTGGGGTTCCTCACGAAACTCAGAAACTTGATGGAGTCTTCGTATTTCTACGGGTGCGTTGTGCGCGTGAGGGCTGATTTAGGTGTGGACTAGGGTCGATAGTGGAAGGTTTGGTTTTGAATTAGGATGGCGGAAATTTGAAGATTTAAAAAGCAACTCGGTTCCTCACTCGGTCGAAACACTTCAGAAGTTCATGTTAAATTGTTAAAGGCAAGGGTGTCCGTAGCTTATTTTGTAAGTCGTTCACGTTAAGTGAGAGAGCAGTCTTCTGTCATGAAGGAGGGTGCCTGCTAACTGGTCGATTTTAAGGATAAAAAGAGTGACACTTGGGGCTCTCACTTGAGGGAAGCACATTTACTGGTGATAAGAGGTGACAGTGTCACCGACCTTGACCTTAAAGACACGATTCTGCAGAACATAGAGGATACACCGTGGTTGCATGCTTATCAGGACATTATGGTGAAGATCATCCACGATATCATAATTTCAGGTTATGATGTCACGGAAGAACTTTTTTTTTAATGATTTTTTTTTTGCTGAAGTGCTTACGATCGAATCGTCTCTAATATGGAGTGTTTTTTTTGGCTAGAATCAATTTCCGACAGGATTTATTTTGCACCGAAAGTGTTTATGGCGGAAACGTCCGGGACGGATTTTGTCATCCTTGTTAGAAGCAGTCTCAGTAATCTAATCTTTTCGTTGGAGAACCGCCCACCTGGGTGAACTCAATATAATCCCGCCGGTCCCCAATTTTTTTAATGCGTCCCAGCGTGTAAGAATTCGATCGTAAACGTTTCCCATCGAATCAAATCCACCCTGTAATTTTTTCAGGGTCCAATATTCGGTGATGACAGCTTTCCACCCTTAACACTGAAAACTTCCCAGCCAATACACGTTCGAGACAAAATGTTTCCATCGTAAACATGCCACCCAATGATCGGTCCGAATAATGGTGTGAATAGCGTGTAATTGATTCCTTGGAGTGTCCGTTGGTTGTTGTAGTAATTGCCCAAAATACGTTCAAACTAAATAGAACTTTAGTGCTGTTGTTTGTGTGAGATTTGAACGTCATCAAGGTTCATGGTGTTGGTAATTTAGGGTATTGGAATGTTATTGAGTTTATCATGTGGGTGGATGGGGTATTCACCTTAGTCTGGTATTAATGTGATGGATGACTTGTTTGCGGTTGCATTCGTTTTGTTGTGTTGCAGCCTGACTTCGAGTGAGTTTAAATATTGCTGGAAGTGAAATACAGCGGCTTTCGGCGTTTGATGAATGAAGGCTAATCGGATATTTAATTTGATAAAGCGCCACTTTCGCACACCTCGCTGGGGTGTATAAATGGCTAAGTCTTTCCACCCCCGGTGAAACAAAAATAACTACGTTTACTAGACTCAAGCAATATTGAATCTAAATGAATATTTCGTAATAAGGTGAAAATGGAGGTGATTTTTTCATTCGCACCTACAAGTTACAAAATTAATTGAGACACAAATTTTTGTTGCAATAATATATAGCCCCAACTTATCTCGGGGGAAGCTGGCGCCAGGCAAGGTGTAGAAATTAAAGAAAATAAATATGCAAAAAGGTGGTAGAGGAATGACTGGTTTGGTGTGGTAATGAAGGAGCTGCCTCCGTCCACGTTCGTCCAGGCAACAGAAGACAAAATTTTTGAGTGCTGTTTCGTTCACCCGCTGTAGCAGTAGAGCTGGAAACCGTTAGAACTGGAAACAAAATTCCGCAAATGAATTATCTCTCCCTAATTGGGGCAAAAAAACTTCATTCTGTGTGCCACACGCAGGCACGCAGAATGGGTAAGGAACACGTAAATACGGAGCTACACAATTGTATGTCACCGGCTTAAATGAAATTAAAAGCGTATGATAAAATTTATACATGACATATGCAAAAAAATATACATATTCACTTTAATAAGGCATGGGTATCGTTATCTAGGTAGGGAGTAGTCGCCCAAAGGAATCCCGGGCCCTCAAACCCAATATGAAGCAATACGGAATGACATCTTTTGTTAGCCAGTATAATTAACAAATTTTGCTTATCCTCATATTGATGGCAAGTTCAAAAAATCTGTATCCAGACAGACTTCCCCTCATGTATAAGCATAGGTATGTGCAACATGTCTAGAGGAATTATTTGTAGTTACCGAGAATCTATACCTAAGAATTCAGCAAAAATTAAAAAATTAAATTGAAGACATCTGAGATACAATACACTTAAGGTTAGGACGACATCCAGCTAACAATGAAAGAATAGTGTAATAAATTGTGCTTCACTGGACACCAAGAAAGGTGTAGACTTACCTTGTTGCTTCCTTCTTCGGATTAATTGGTTGTAAAATATAAAGGTAAGGCCTTGGACTAGTTTGACAGCCTTATAACACTTTGTATGCCAAGTAATATGTGGCATTAATTAGCTAGGCTAATTTTCATCCTAAAAACAGATAACTGCCATTTATCCCATAGATGCCGCCCCACTCAAGTATTCATAGCACGCCCACGGTGGTGAATATTTGATGCAAGATGATAAAAATGAACACCAAAATTAACACCAAGAACATGCGAGCGAGCAGCACGAATGGTTAAGAGTTAAGAAATATGCTTCTGCGAAAATCTGAGAAATAAGAAAATACGTCAGCTTTGTCTTCGAAAGACGAGTCTGAATCGTTCGCCGATTTTAAATGCAATTTGCTCATTGGATATTTGTGCATAGTTACGTATTTATTAACCGGAAATAAATACTTAGTTGTTGCACTGCAATTCAATTTTGTTGATATTACCATAGGGTATCTGCTTAGAGGAAGAAGTATTGTAACATTCAGAGAGATGAGGAAACTGAGATCACGGGAGGAAGGTTTCGCGTTTGTGTTATGCGATGATTGTAAGGTCATCCGCGTATAAGCTGAAGTATGTGTTAGTGTAAGCAGGTCGTGCGTGGAGGCTTGTGTGCGCATGTCTGCAAGAGAGGAAATTAGCAAGCCACTTCTTTTATCGTGGATGGATGTGTGGTTCGAGAATTTTGTCTGTGAGAAGGTTTCCTAGTACTGTGTCGAAGGCTTTACTAATGCCAATGGCGCATACCAGGGTGTGTGAGGCTAGTGCATTTTCGTCCGGCCTCAAGTCATTACCATTTCGATGCACAAGTTCATTAAAACCAGTAAATAGTTATTGCGACGCTTGACTAAGCACTGTCATGATGAACTGAATCATCCCTGGTGATACAACCTCGCCCCAGCACCTTCTCTTTGTTATACCGTGGCCACAGCTACAGTTGCCAGATGCTTGCAGTAATGATACCGTGGTCACAGCTACAGTTGCCAGCAGCTTGCAGTAATGATACCGTGGCCACAACTACAGTTGCCTGCTGCTTGCAGTAATGATACCGTGGCCACAGCTACAGTTGCTAGCTGCTTGCAGTAATGATACCGTGGCCACAGCTACAGTTGCCGGCTGCTTGCAGTAATGATGCCGTGGCCACAGCTACAGTTGCCAGCTGCTTGCAGAAATGATGCCGTGGTCACAGCTACAGTTGCCAGCAGCTTGCAGTAATGATACCGTGGCCACAGCTACAGTTGCCTGCTGCTTGCAGTAATGATACCGTGGCCACAGCTCCAGCCGCCAGCTGCTTGCAGTAATGATGCCGTGGCCACAGCTACAGTTGCCAGCTGCTTGCAGTAATGATACCGTGGCCACAGCTCCAGCTGCCAGCTGCTTGCAGTAATGATGCCGTGGCCACAGCTACAGTTCCAGCTGCTTGCAGTAATGATACCGTGGCCACAGCAACAGTTGCTAGCTGCTTGCAGTAATGATCCCGTGGCCACAGCTAGAGTTGCTAGCTCCTTGCAGTAATGATACCGTGGCCACAGCTCCAGCCGCCAGCTGCTTGCAGTAATGATGCCGTGGCCACAGCTACAGTTGCCAGCTGCTTGCAGTAAAGAAACTGTGGCCACAGCTACAGTTGCCAGCTGCTTGCAGTAATGATACCGTGGCCACAGCTACAGTTGCCGGCTGCTTGCAGTAATGATGCTGTGACCACAGCTACAGTTGCCAGCTGCTTGCAGTAATGATACTGTGGTCACAGCTACAGTTGCCAGCTGCTTGCAGTAATGATACCGCAGCCACAGCTACAGTTGCCGGCTGCTTGCAGTAATGATGCCGTGGCCACAGCTACAGTTGCCGACTGCTTGCAGTAATGATGCCGTGGCCACAGCTACAGTTGCTAGCTGCTTGCAGTAATGATGCCGTGGCCACAGCTACAGTTGCTAGCTGCTAGCAGTAATGATACTGTGACCACAGCTACAGTTGCCGGCTGCTTGCAGTAATGATCCCGTGGCCACAGCTACAGTTGCCAGCTGCTTGCAGTAATGATGCCGTGGCCACAGCTACAGTTGCCTGCTGCTTGCAGTAATGATACCGTGGCCACAGTTACAGTCGCCGGCTGCTTGCAGTAATGATGCCGTGGCCACAGCTACAGTTGCTGGCTGCTTGCAGTAATGATACCTTGGCCGCAGCAGAGTTGCCAGCTGCTTGCAGTAATGATACCGTGGCCACAGCTACAGTTGCCGGCTGCTTTCAGTAATGATGCCGTGGCCACAGCTACAGTTGCCGGCTGCTGGCAGTAATGATACCGTGGCCACAGCTACAGTTGCCGACTGCTTGAAGTAATGATACCGTGGCCACAGCCACAGTTGCTAGCTGCTAGCAGTAATGATCCCGTGGCCACAGCTACAGTTGCCAGCTGCTTGCAGTAACGAGACCGTGGCCACAGCTACAGGTGCCGTCTGCTTGCCGTAATGATACTGTGGCCACAGCTACAGTTGCTAGCTGCTTGCAGTAATGATACCGTGGCCACAGCTACAGTTGCCAGCTGCTTGCAGTAATGATACCGTGGCCACAGCTACAGTTGCTAGCTGCTTGCAGTAATGATACCGTACCCACAGCTACAGTTGCCAGCTGCTTGCAGTAATGATACCGTGGCCACAGCTACAGTTGCCGGCTGCTTGCAGTAATGATTCTGTGGCCACAGCTACAGTTGCTAGCTGCTTGCAATAATGATACCGTGGCCACAGCTACAGTTGCTAGCTGCTTGCAGTAATGATACCGTGGCCGCAGCTACAGTTGCCAGCTGCTTGCAGTAATGATACCGTGGCCACAGCTACAGTTGCCGGCTGCTTGCAGTAATGATACCGTGGCCACAGCTATAGTTGCCAGCTGCTTGCAGTAATGATACTATGGATTCCTTTGAGCGATTACTCCCTACATAGATAAACAATACCAATGCCATATTAAAGTGAATTGATATATTTTTTTGCACATGTCATGTAGAATTGTTATCATACACTTTTGTTTTCATTTAAGCCGGTGACATACAATTGTGTAGTCCCGTATTTACGTGTTCCTCACCCATTCTGCGTGCCTACGTGTGGCACACAGAATGATTTTTTGTGCCCCAACTAGGACAAGATAATTAATTTGCGGAATTTTGTTTCCAGTTCTAACGATTCTAGCGAGTGAACAAAACAGCACCCAAAAACTTTGTTTTCTGTTGCCAGGACGAACGTGGACGGAGGCAGCTCCTTCATTACCACACCAAACCCGTCATTCCTCTACCACCTTCCCCATACTTATTTTCTTTCATTTCTACTCCTTGCCTGGAGCCAGCTTCCCCCGAGATAAGTTGGGGCAATATATTAATACAACACAAACTTGTGTCTCAATTACTGTTGTAACTTGTGAGTGCGAATGAAAAAATTACCTCCATTTTCACCTTATTACAAAATATTTATTTGGAGTCAATATCGCGTAGTGTCTAGAATACGTAGGTATTTTAGTTTCACCGGTGGATAAAAGACTTAGCCATTTATACTCTCTAGCGAGGTGTGCAACAGCGGCGCCTAATCAAATTAAATATCCGATTAGCCTTCATTCATCAAACGCCGAAAGCCGCTGTATTTCACTTCCAGCAATATTTAAACTCACTCGAAGTCAGGCTGCAACACGACAAAACGAATGCAACCGCAAACAAGTCATCCATCACATTAATACCAAACTAAGGTGAATACCCCATCCACCCACATGATAAACTCAATAACATTCGCATACCCTAAATTACCAACACCATGAACCTTGATGACGTTCAAACCTCACACAAACAACAGCACTAAAGTTCAATTTAGTTTGAACGTATTCCGGGCATTTACTACAACTACCAACGGGCACTCCAAGGAATCAATTACACGCTATTCACACCATCAATCGGACCGGTCATTGGGTGGCATGTTCACGATGGAAACATTTTGTCTCGAAAGTATTTAGGCTGGAAAGTTTTCAACGGAATGTGTTAAGGCTGGAAAGCTGTTACACCGAATATTTTACCCTGGAAAAATATAGGGTGGATTTGATTCGATGGGTAACGTTTACGATCGAATTCTAACACGCTGGGACGCATTACAAAAAATTGGGGACCGGCGGGCTTATATTGAGTTCCCCCAGGTGGACGGTTCTCCAATAAAAAGATTGGGTTACTGCAACTGCTTCTAACAAGGATGACAATATCCGTCCCGGACGTTTCCGCCATAAACACTTTCGGTACAAATAAATTCTGTCGCAAATTGATTCAAGCCAAAAAATCACACCACATTATGGACGATTCGATCATAACCACTTCCAGCAAAAAAAAAACAGTTTTAAAACATTTATTTCGAGATATCATAACCTGAAATTATGATATCGTGGATGATCTTCACCAGAATGTCCTGATAAGCATGCAACCACGGTGTATCCTCTGTTCTGCAGAATCGCGTCTTTGAGGTCAAGGTCGGTCACCGTCTTATCACCAGTAAATGGGCGTCCCTCAAGGGAGAGCCCTCAGTGTCACTCTTTTTATTCCTGAAAACGATCAGTAAGCAGGCACAGTCCTTCATGACAGAAGACTGCTCTCTCACTTAACGTGAACGACTCACAAAATAAGCTACGGACACCCTTGCCTTTAACAATTGAACATGAACTTCTGAAGTGTTTCGATCCAGTGAGGAACTGAGCTTCCTTAAAAATCTTCAAATGTTCGTCATCCAAATTCAAAACCAAACCTTCCACTTTCGACCCTAGTCCACACCTAAATCAACCCTCACGCGCATAATGCACCCGTAGAAATACGGTGACTATATCAAGTGTTTGAGTTTCGTGAGGAACCCTAACCTCACGTGGCGACCGCACATAATAGCCTGAGATCTTGCCACCGAATGTCGCTGGAAATTCTCCTCTTAATAACATCCCTGAAAGGAGGTACCGATCAATACACTCATAAGATGTTGCACAGAACAATGATACGTTCACGTCTTGACTTTCAAGATGTAGTTTACAATTAAGGAGGTAAAACAAATCGTGAACCACTTCCAATCATCGCAAACTAGGCTATACATTTTGCAAACGGCACTTCCCGTTCCATATCCATCGAATCCTTCAGTGTACCAGCCAATGAGCTGCCGGTTTCTCTTCAACAAGACAAATTTTTGATACAATACTCTTTCACGACCAGCAGTTTAGTTAAGAACGCAAACCGCAACCACATCACCATTATTTATGAAGAACGCAACTTGAAGCTGAAATAAATACCAGACAATAAAATAAATACCAGCCCGCCATTTAATGGCCACTCTAGACATCCTTCGCTTGGCTATCAGGCCTTAGTGTCTCATTGAGATTTATCTGAATCAACCCGTCTACTTGGATGATCCACCCACTGCCAGTCAACGTAGCTTTACAAATTTACCCTCAAGCAAATCTTCACCCAATATGTATTGCCAGGAACTTTTAAGACATTGAGTAACAATATCCAGATTTC
>SDVV010007480.1:0-17760 GCA_016164225.1 Gammarus roeselii
GTGCTGGGTGATTGAAATAATTATATTCAACTATAAAAATGCAAGCTACTGAGATGAGCATCTCAACGGTTCTTGTTAAAATCATCATTTTTTGAAGGAAGATCATTGTGACATGCAAATTTGAATAGCTATCATGACTACAGAAAGAAATGAAAGACAAAAAATCAAAAATGACAATAATCTCTGTTGTAGATAAGATCTGCAAATGCTGTTGATGGGTTTTTCATAATCATGTAAGACGATGCTTCAGCGCTATGATGAATGCATTGGTCATACACTTGGAGGAGATTTGAGAAACTTTACTATGTTCCACTGTCAGTGTAAACATCATCCATGTCTTGATTAGCACCAAGCTTGCGGCCAGAAAGGATCCAGCTTCTTGTGACTTTTACCTTCAAGCGTTGTGCTACGTGATAGTTGACTGACATTGCAACCCCCTGCTCTCTGCAATACAAATGATGTACGGATATAATACTAAAAGCTTGCATTAAAAGGCCTTCTATATAAATCCATTTTTCGGGAAGAGATGTCCTCCTGTCTCCCCTCGCTTAGAATCAGATGGTTATTTCCTCAGGCCTAATTCTTGAACTATGGACAGAAGAGCTGGGCCACAGCCTGCCTCCTTATACAGCCTACACATGAAGATTCTTTTTCAACATGAATTTTTAAATGGTAGTTTTTTTTCAGCATTACATTTATAGTGAAATTTGCCCTTATAGTGAAATTTGCATTTTTTCTAACAGCGCAATTCTTTTTGAGCTATTTACAAACTATAAAAAAAGTACAAACAACTTCCTGTGAATGATATCTATATTATGAAAACTAAAAATGAAGCCTCCCTGTCCATTTCACCATGAATCTAATTCTCTCCATACATTCAGGTTTTAGCTGTACGTTTGCACGGTATTCTGGCTGTAAACATGTTATGGAAATGCATTGCTCCCCATGCTCTCTTCATATGACTTGACATAAAGTAGGTGTATTAATGCAAATTGAGTATTATTTCCACCTGACATTCTATTTGTGAAGAGTACTCAAGTTTTGTTGGTACATTTTTGGTTTGTGTTTGAGAAATTTTGCCCTTGTGCTGTGTTCCTCCCTTGTAGGAGCATGCAATGTTCAAGAGGATAAGCACAGGCTCTTTTTACTTGTTTATAAAAAGTTTTGAACTTTGAGGAGTGCTTCTTCTATGAGAAAGGTATGATTGATTAGGTCAAGTACGAGCCATTTATAGCATTATTTTTGCGGAAGTAATCTTTACATTCCGCCACTTCACTAGCAATGATCAAGGAGGTCAAGCACATGCTCTTTTCATCATAGCTTTTGAGAAGCTGTTTATATGCTGTGCTTTTGTATTTTAGGAGCAAGCAATGATCGAGGAGGTCAAGCACAAGCTCGCTCTCCTTCAGACCGAGAGCCCAAGTTCTGTACGCAAGAAAAAACAACGAGCCGTCCTCTTACAGCTTCGCGACCAGCGCCTGCACATCAAGAAAATCGTTGAGGCCTTGCAGTTGGCTGCTCAACAGAACAAGCTCATTTTGTCACAGCACCAGCAGCTGTTGGCTAATTCTACGGGAGCCTCTCATCATGTTGGCTCTGGTGGAGGGAGTAGATCGGCTGGCTCTACACGCGGTCACAGCCCTGTATCTGTATCCCCTTTGATGTCCAAGCTCCTTGATATAGGGGGGTTGTCCACTTCGAGTGAAGATCTGTCAGCCACTCTCCTGTCTTCGCAAGCTGGATTCTTTGGAAAACGAGATCATGTGGTGGGTAAGAGCTCTGTTCTGAATGGTGGGAAATCTGGTCAGGATCGCCGGGCTTTCAGTGAAGAAGAATCGTCGCCGTCTAGGAACCGAAGTTCTTCCTCAACTCGACCTCGAGGCGTTCATTTGAGTCCTGGCAAATGTAAACTCGGTGCGGATAGGAAGAAGATAACTAGCAGCAAAAGAGATAAAGAACTTCAGGTAGCAGCTAACGACTCTAGCGGACACCCAGCAACGACGGACAGCAGTTCAGTGATCAATGAAACCAAGGAGAACTCTGAAGCGTCAGCTTTCGAAGGAGATTTCCTGCCCCACTCAACTCGACAAAGATTAAAACACGATAATCTTGAATCGAATGAGTTAATAACCATGACACGTGATGTTGAACATGAAAAACCTTTGGTCAGTCAAATATCAATGCAGTCTACCCATTCTCAAACGGATATTGTTCAAGTACCAGCCATCGAAACTAATGTTGCTAGTATAAGAAGTTTGAGAACAACGCCATTGGAGCACGGTCAAGTCACTACTGAAGAAGGAGTAGCTTTCGAGGTGGAGTCCCACCGGCTTACAACTCCCTCTCAGAATGAGAACCGAGATCATCATTCAGTTGTGCAAAGTTCTTCTGTTTATCCCGTGTTTAGATCTCTTGACTTGGCTACCGAGATCTCCGGTGGTCTTGCTACAACTCAGCAGGACTCTGACAGCAGAGGCTCTATAAAACAGAATCTCTTAGGAGGTCGTGGTTCCTTGTTCCTTCCGATCCGACGTTCCTTGTCTCCCCGGTCTCCCGGCAAGCACAACAAGACTATCCAGCTTCCGCTTGACAAGACGTTGCTACAAGAAAGTGTTGGTCTAACACTGGGGCCTCTGGGTAACCCTCAGCAGCATTGGAGGTACTCGAGCGAATCTGATGACTCATTCACTCAGTCCCAGAATGAGACGTCAGAGACGAGCGATGGAGAGGGGAAACTCCTCGCCCTTCAAGAACAACTCACGGCCAGGAAGATGGAGGCTGAGAAGCTACGACGAGAGCGTCGCCGGCTTCGACGGGAAAGACTCGCGTCTCAGGAACAAGCCCTGAAGAAGCAGATTGCCATCTACGACACCTACATTCAGAATGCCAGGCAAGACCTTGATAAGGAGATGCAGGAACTTCAAAAGGCCTCCGCGGTTCGGCCTGTTATAAAGCGACCAGAGTCGAGAAGAAGTCGGGCGGCGTCCTCTGAGCTTAGCTTGCTCGCCAGTCCTGAGAAGTCGGATGTGTCTGACTTCTCCCTCATATCCGAGGCCTCAAAGAGCGACCAGTCGACTGTTTCTGCCAAGTCTCTGGACTCTGTGAAGTCTGTCATTGGGGGAGGGACAGTGGTGGTGTCCTCCTCAAATGCTACAGTTAATGGAGGAGTATTATTGACGTCATCTTCTTCGCAAGGAAGAGAACTGACTGAGTTCGTCATCGAAGAATCTCCTATTGATGATTCCGAGTCACAGTTTGATGCCGCGAAAAACCAGAGTGTGGATGCCATTCCTTTGGACTCACACCACACATTCGTCGACACTTCGTCAGGATCTGTCAAGTCGAACTCATCCAATAGCAACGAATCTAATAAGAGTAGTGTTGCGTCCATCAAGATGCTGGCTGTTCCCACTGTGGACATAATTCAAATTCAAGAATCTGCCATTGCCGTTGCCCTCGAACAAAAGAATAAGCACTTGGAAAATGCTGGAAGTATTGACCAGCTTTCAGATAATAAAAACCTCTCTGTTGCTCATGGGAACGGAATTAAAATTGGTGAAGTCACTGGTACGTTGGATGTTACATTACCTGAAATAACCAAAGTATATGACAAGGTTAGCAAAGCTAATGAGCAATCGAGTTGCGAAGACATATCAGAGGCCCTTGAAAGCCACCGTGATGACGACACTAGCCTCTCTGGTAGCTTCCCCGTAGATCTAGTGAATGCTGATCCGCCTAAGAAAGCTCGCAAGGAGGATGAGTCGGTGGCTCTCGAAATCATCCAGCCTACCGTAAAACAGTATGCTGATTACGTTGATAGTCCACGGGACAATAAAGTTCCACCATCAGTCGACGAAAGAGAAAACAGAACAAATGAAAAAGCTGCTACAACATCAGATGAGTATAACAAAGTGGGAAGTATTCCTCAACAACCGCTGTTGTCTTCACACGACACACCTGAGACTCTGGATTTGGATCATCAAGATACACGAGAAGTTCTTCCTTTTGCTAGCGTAGAAGAAGACATTGTGTCTACTCCCCTATACTCGCATGAAAAGTCGGCCTCTGAAATCAAAACTATTTCGGAAGACGACAAAGGAACACCCGAACAAATTTCGGATAAGGATGAAACTGAAGCAGCTGATTCTGCAGGTGATCGTAGAACAATCGAACAAACTTTAGATAAGGAGAATGAAGCTTCCATCAAATCTGTTCCTGAAGACGATAGAAGAACACCCGAGCAAACTTCGGATGAGGATGATAAAACGTCCATCAAATCTGTTTCTGAAGACGATGGAAAAACTCCCCAGCAAACTTCTGAAAAAGATCGAACTTCTATATCAGATTCCAAAGAAGGCAAAGGACAATTCAGCTTTGAAGAATCCAGTGACGCAAGTAAATCTGGTACAGCTGGTACAGATGAAAACAGTTCTCATGTGGATGGCTCTGCCTCAGCTGCTGATGAGGACAGGTCGTCTGTCCTGGCATCACATGCTGGTTCGGAGCAGCCAAGTGGACATAGCAGTGGAGCATCCACCTCAAACGATACCGTTGTGCAAAGCCCGAGCAAATCTGATCCGAAAAAGACTCGAAACATTGAGGCTGAAGAGGACGCTTCTAGTGAACAGGAAGAGCCGCATGTAAAGATTGCTGCAAAGGAAGACGTTGTTCTCAGTACAATACCCAAAGATAAGATTGACAGTGCTGTTAAATTAGAAACTAAAAAGAATGTTGAGAAACGTGAAAATATAAATGAAGGCATTTCATTTCCCACTTTGTCGAACACAACGGAGGTAAAATCCGATGAAGAAACGAGCGTGGAAGAGAGTATTGAAGAGAATCTCGAGTTTATTGAGGACGAGGACTCCGGCGCTTCTGACATACTCAAGTCTAGTGGCGGGACAAGTCATCTCAAGCTTTTAATTCCTGATAACGACAACCTGTTACTTCAGAGTACAAATGGCTCTGACAGCACTGGTGAGATCACACTAAGTACGGACAGAGACAGGCGAAGAAACAGTGACCTAACATTCTTGGACGGCAAGAAAACATTGTCTCCCTCTATATCCAATGAGTCCACGTCGGATGAAGGGGCTGCAGGGAACATCTTGATGCTTGACGACCAGGAGTCTGAGAACATCCCGGAGGGTGACCAGGAATTTGAGCATCTCCCTGAGGAGTTGCTGCTGCGATCGTCACCCAAGGAAGATGTGAACGCAACGAGGGATGTTTGGGGTATCCTGGAGGAGGATACGCATCTGGAAAGCACTCGGTTCTTTGGAGACGAAACTCAAGGCGCTACTTCTGGTGCTGGTATTGTTTCCGCAGGCGTATCTGATGGTGCGGAGGATGGAACTTCTGCTGGAGATGTTCTTATTGATGAAGGGGAAGAGAAGAAGTCAGTGGAACAGCGAGATAACGAGCTAGAGGTCCTTGAGATTGCTTTACAAACCCGTAGTATGAATGAAGATGAAACAGAAGGGAGTAGTGTGCTGGAGGAAAGGGAGTATGGTCAGCTAGAAAGAAACAAACTGAACGACAGTGTTGAGATGATCTCTGAAAGCATCCTGGCTGGATTGTTGGAGGAAGCGACAAAAATTGCCGAGACGATCTTGGACAAGAAAGCTGTTGAAGCTGATCGCATATGGGAGAAAACGACTTCGGATACTCTACTGCAAACTTTACCTGCTGCCCAATCTCACAACGAAATTCAGCAATCCGCTAACGCATCCACTCACCCTGTGAAATTTGGCGACTCTACTGCAACCGAAGCTGCGCAAGACCTGTCAGAGAAACCGGCAGCGGACAAACAGCCAGTTGAGCTTGAAGACATGTCTGTAGATCTTCGGCAGGGGACCGTTCTATCACTGAACAAACAGTTTGCAAAGCTGCCTGATGTGAGACAGACACAGCTTCTCCAGTATGGCACTGAGAACGATCAAGAAGACGACATTTTTAGTTGTGAAGACGCTGATGATGAAGAATTGGCGGAGATGCTGCGTCTGCTGCAACCGGAACCGTCCGTGTCAACTCGAGGTCTGATGCGCGCGGATTCTGCTGGAGTTTTTTCTTCGGTCATTGGTAAGTTCTGAGACAAACAAGGTTGGCGTCCATGACTCAAAATGTGTAGTTTATGCACAAAACAATTAGTCCACGGCTTGAGATGTTTTGGTTTTGCTCGAAACGGCTTATACAAAACTGTTATTATTATTAGACATTCTGCAATCTGCTAATTTTGGAAGTGATTCCATAGTCCTTGGCTTGAAATAATTCGTTTATAAACAAAACAGTACGCGAAAAAATGTTATTTCAATTCAATATCCTTCAACCTTCAATTTTTGGGAGTGTCCATGATCTTTGGCTCGGAGTGTTTCATTTAAAGAGTCGTTGGGAAATATTAATCATATTTAATATTCTGCGACCTTCAAGTATTATGTACAACGCCAAGCACTTTGATTCAAAATTATTAGTTTCTACGCCAAAAAATGCCGTTGCGAAATCGAGTGAAAACTTGATTTTAATGGCAGCGGGGGAACGTTATCAATTTATTTTTGGGTTGATGATCAGGAATTCCACTCCCATTGCACGACGAGCATTGGATAAATATGTTTGGAGAGATTAGTTGGGTTCTTCTAATAGCTAAGCCATTATTGTTCGATGTCTTGTTCCTTCTGACAGTTTCGACGATTAGCAAGTTGGCCATTACCAAAATTATATATGCATGTGACATATTTTTCAATGACAAACTGGCAATATTCCTCACCTTTTTACCATCCGAATTCTTCTCCCTTGCCATCAATTTGAATAAACCTTCTACCATTGTAAGTGTAGTGAGAGTTCTGGCATTAATGATGCCCGTTCACTCTTTCATCAGAAAAATCCACGCTTCTGCCTCCTCGTCCTGCTACTAGCACCACTTTCACTGGTGAGAGCAGTAGTGCTCCTGATAGTGGCAAGAGCGATGTTGATGCAACCGCAGCGTCGGCTGCTAAAGTAAGCGATGCACTACTGCAGAAGTCTGGTGGAACCTCAGCCCGCAAAGTGGATAGCAACAAGATCTCGGACGCTGTTGATCCCGTGAGTAACTCGTGGCCTTGATAGTTGTTGGTCCTGATAGTTATTGGTTTTGATGGTTGTTGGTCTTGATAGTAATTGGTGTTGCTAGTTGTTGGTCTTAATAGTTATTGTTTTTGATGGTTGTTGGTCTTGATAAGTTGTTGGTTCTGATAGTTGTTGGTCTTGATAGTTGTTAGTCTTGATAGTTGTTAGTCTTGATAGTTGTTAGTCTTGATAGTTGCTGGTCTTGATAGTTGCTGGTCTTGATAGTTGCTGGTCTTGATAGTTGTTGGTCTTGACAGTTGTTGGTCTTGATAGTTGCTGGTCTTGATAATTGTTAGTCTTGATAATTGTTAGTCTTGATAATTGTTAGTCTTGATAGTTGTTAGTCTTGATAGTTGTTGGTCTTGATAGTTGTTAGTCTTGACAGTTGTTTTTGGTATTGATAGTTGTTGGTTTTGATAGTTGTTTGTCTTGATAGTTGTTGGTTTTGATAAGTGGTTGATCTTGATATTTGTTGACATTGATAGTTGCTGTTTTTGATAGTTATTGGTCTTGAGAGATGTTGGCTTTGATAGTTGTTGGTCTTGATAGTTGTTGGTCTTGATAGTTGTTGGTTTTGATAGTTGTTGGTTTTGATAGTTGTTTGTCTTGACAGTTGTTTGTCTTGATAGTTGCTGGTCTTGATAGTTGCTGGTCTTGATAGTTGCTGGTCTTGATAGTTGCTGGTCTTGATAGTTGCTGGTCTTGATAGTTATTGTTCTTGATAGTTGTTGGTTTTGATAGTTGTTGGTCATGATAGTTGTTGGTTTTGATAGTCGTTTGTCATGACAGTTGTTGGTTTTGATAGTTCTTGGTCTTGATAGATGTTGGTCTTGAAAGTTGTTGGTCTTGATAGTAGTTAGTCTTGATAGTTGTTGGTCTTGATAGTTGTTGTTGGTATTGATAGTTGTTGGTTTTGATAGTTGTTGGTCTTGAAAGTTGTTGGTCTTGATATTTGTTGGTCCTGATAGTTGTTAGTCCTAATATTTGTTAGTCCTGTTAGTTGTTAGTCATGATATTTGTTGGTCCTGTTAGTTGTTAGTCATGATATTTGTTGGTCCTGTTAGTTGTTAGTCTTGATATTTGTTGGTCCTGTTAGTTGTTAGTCATGATATTTGTTGGTCCTGTTAGTTGTTAGTCTTGATATTTGTTGGTCCTGTCAGTTGTTGATCTTGATATTTTTTGGTCCTGAAAGTTGTTAGGCTTGATATTTGATGGTCCTGTTATTTGTTGATCTTGATAGTTGTTGGTCCTGTTAATTGTTAGGCTTGATATTTTATGGTCCTGTTATTTGTTGATCTTGATATTTGTTGGTCCTGATAGTTGTTAGTCATGATATTTGTTAGTCCTGTTAGTTGTTAGTCATGATATTTGTTGGTCCTGATAGTTGTTAGTCTTGATGTTTGTTGGTCCTATTAGTTGTTAGTCTTGATGTTTGTTGGTCCTGATAGTTGTTAGGCTTGATATTTGTTGGTCCTGATAGTTGTTAGGCTTGATATTTGTTGGTCCTGATAGTTGTTAGTCATGATATTTGTTGATCCTGTTAGTTGTTAGTCATGGTATTTGTTGGTCCTGATAGTTGTTAGTCTTGATGTTTGTTGGTCCTTTTAGTTGTTGATCTTGATATTTGTTGGTCGTGATAGTTGTTAGTCTTGATGTTTGTTGGTCCTTTAAGTTGTTCATCTTGATATTTGTTGGTCCTGATAGTTGTTAGTCTTGATATTTGTTGGTCCTGATAGTTGTTAGTCTTGATATTTGTTGGTCCTGATAGTTGTTAGTCATGATATTTGTTGGTCCTGTTAGTTGTTAGTCTTGATATTTGTTGGTCCTGATAGTTGTTAGTCATGATATTTGTTGGTCCTGTTAGTTGTTAGTCTTGATATTTGCTGGTCCTGATAGTTGTTAGTCTTGATGTTTGTTGGTCCTGTTAGTTGTTGATCTTGATATTTGTTTGTAACAAGTTATTGATTGATTATTCTCAGGGCTGTCAGTGAGCTCAAAGATCATCTCTAATATGGGAAGCCTTGTCTTATGGTTCAGCTTGACAGAGTCGGTAGTTGATGCAGTTCATTTTACAAACATAAGTGAAAGCGGCATTCATGCATCCTATCTAACAGATCTTGGTTTTGCATACAAACATAAGTGAAAGCGGCATTCATGCATCCTATCTAACAGATCTTGGTTTTGCATACAAACATAAGTGAAAGCGGCATTCATGCATCCTATCTAACAGATTTTGGTTTTGCATACAAACATAAGTGAAAGTGGCATTCATGCATCCTATCTAACAGATCTTGGTTTTGCATACAAACATTAGTGAAAGCGGCATTCATGCATCCTATCTAACAGATCTTGGTTTTGCAAACAAACATAAGTGAAAGCCGCATTCTTCCATTGAAGAGCCACTAAAATTCTTCCTATCACCTGTTCTGAAACTTTTTAATTATGAAATGGTGACTGAAAAAATCTACTATACACATTTTTTAAATTTTTATTTTTTATTCAGGAGGAACTTTCTTCAAAACTTCTGGCCCTACTCAACTCGAAGGATTTAACCATCCCGAGTGAGAGTAAAAAAGAGAGAACCGTCACGGACGACCTACGCTCAGGTTTCACTTGCAGGAGCAAAGTCTACGAAGAGGTGACCAACTTCACTGCTTCCCCGGAGGAAGACAAACACGACTTGGGCTCTGCAACGTTCAACCTTGATTCTGGGGACCTGCAAACTTTGATTGGAGACGAGTCCAAGTTGGAGAAATTGGTAGAAAGTGAAGAAGAAAACAAGGATGTTGATTACCAATCTGAACTGGACGATTCGTTGCTGAGCAACCGTGTCATTTCTAGAAACCGTTCTCGGCACATGAGAACAGGACGAGAGAGCGGCATCACTTCTTCGTCGTCCGAATTTGATCCCCAGCTGGAGTCCATGCTCAAATCTGGATCTCAGAGGGACCATCTCGGGGAGTTCGACATGAAAGCGGACTTTGGTGTTGCTAGTTCCAAAGGTAGCTGGCATGATGATGACTTCTGGAATAAAGCTGACAGTGAATTCCTTGGCACCTCGTCTATCAAGCCCAATGGTAAGACAAGGGATCCGTCCTTGACCAAAGTCTCCACCAGGGTGAAGACAAGGACCATGACGGCAAATTCATCCATGGATGGTGTCCCTGATATTCCTCCAACTCGTGCGTTAAGTGAAGGCGCGACGAGTTCTGATGCGGCAGTAGACGCTGAACGAGAAGCGGAGGTGAGATGTTCAGACTAAATCGTTTATTGCATTTAACCCACTATTCTCTCCGCTTTGAAATTTTGTTCAGTGAAACTGTAAGCGTATGCAAAACAACTGTTATCTCTTTAAATAATTAGGACGGCAGGCCTTGAATATTCAACCATTTCATGATAATTGTTCCCTATTTAGCCCTTAGCTTATTCACTGATATTTTTATGAATAGCTACTTGAAAAATATTTGAAAGCTGTGTTCATCACTGATCGTCTGTTAGCTGGTGTGATTTCATGATTGTGACTATTAAGGCAGGCTATTTATTTAAATATTTATCTGGTGGTTTGTGCTGTATAGCTATATATCATGTTTGTGCTGTATCATATTTGTGCTGTATCATGTTTGTGCTGTATCATGTTTGTGCTGTATCATGTTTGTGCTGTATCATAGTCTCTTTATCGCTCTCATCAACTTCATATATACAGTGGCATATTATTGATTAGTACTCGTGTAATTGGGTATAAAGAAGCACTGCAATTACTCCTCTCTCTCTTCAGTTGTGGTCGAGAGAGGTTGTGCGCGAAATTACTCCCGTCATTCTGAAAATTTTGTGCGTTAAACCGGTGCTATTGAAATTACAGTGTTTTCAAATTGTTATCAATACCATCGTGAAGTTTTGGCGTCCATAAAAAAATATTCTGAAGTGCGATTCAATCACAGTGAAGTTATGTCAGATCAAGAATTAGCTGAACTGCTTGTGATATCCTTTTGAATTTTGTGGTTTCCTTGCTGTGCGTGCTTTAGGACAGTGCTTGACCTGCACTACCTCTGCCCTTCCTGAGTACCTGCTTCGGAGCCTGGCCTGCCACTCAAACCTAAGACAATAACTGTCTGGGCAAGCCACTCACCGCGTACCCAGCAGACTAGTGACCAGCTCTGCCTGCCACACAAGGAGAGTGACACCAACACCTCGTACGCCTCAGATAGCACCACCCGATCCCGTCAGAGGATCAGGAAGAAACCGCGAGCAGTTAGAGCAGAGGCAGAAGCGACAATTCCCGAAAACAGTCCCGCCCAGCTAAAACCAAGCACCAATGCTATGCATGGGGTACGCAAAAATGGTGCCCGGACTACAAGGAGGCCTGCTACGCTAAATTGAGTCCTAAAATCATATGTCGTTTCTGCTTGTGCAAAATTTAAAATGAAAAGCTGAAAGAAGAAGAACAGAACCTCAAAAAAGAATGCAAAACATCAAGGCAGCTCTTCGAGTTACGCTGAGAGCTCCAAATCAAATCCCACAGGAACCGAGACCAGGATCAAAGAACTCGAGAGACTGGTCGAGGAACTCCGCTGCAATCTCACGCAGTTGCAGGCGGCAAAAGTAGTGGAGATTCCTCCCACTGCAACGGAGATCCCTCTAACACCAACACCAAACGGAGACACCAGCCACAACAACAACAACCGAACCCAGACGGACCCTCCTCAGAGGAGAAGGGACACAGTGGAAGACTACTTCCTCTGAGAGGAAAACCAAAACCCCGCTCGAGACAGCAGGCTGAAGCAAACAACTAGCGGCGTAACACCAAACAGTAGAGGAAAGGGGAAAGCTGGTAAGCAGCAACACGGACACGGAGGCCACCGACCACAGCTAGGGAGCCCCCGACCACAACTAAACCCAAGACACGCAGGGCTGCCTTGGTGGAACCACACCACCTTTACCCACAGACACCGAAGAAACCAGGAGAGAAACTAAAAAACTGAACAAGTTTCAGAGTGTTCTCGACCAGATAAAGGGCCTTGCCAGCTGCA
Organism: Gammarus roeselii; assembly: GCA_016164225.1. Taxonomy (NCBI): domain Eukaryota; kingdom Metazoa; phylum Arthropoda; class Malacostraca; order Amphipoda; family Gammaridae; genus Gammarus; species Gammarus roeselii. Next base: position 12,129 of record SDVV010007480.1, read on the forward strand.
AAACCAGAATTGCACCTGCAAACCCGAAATAGATACGGATCACTCGGTGAGCCCAAGGGCTCAACAACAACAGCCACAGCGAGCTCACCAACAACCTGGTTGGGGACTCGCTAGTGGGGGGACTTGGTAACCATTTCACCGAGCTTAATCCCCTAAACCGGATTGCGAAAGCGATTCCAGGTGCTGACCTCTCCCGAGCCAGAGCGTCAGTGTCGAACATGACAATCGACCAACGCAGCTCAATCATAGTTCTGGCAGGAGGAAACGACCTCTTCTTACGGAGAAGGCGAACCGGCCTCACCGAACCCTTCATAGCCAACTCCAAGGCCCTAATAGTTACTGTGAAGGTAAAAAGCAACAAAGGCATCTTCATTGGCCTTCTCCCCTGCCTCAACATCTCAAGCGAGGCACACAGCAAAGCCATCGCCCTAAACAGGAGGGTGAGGGCACTGTGCGACACAGAAGAGGGTCGATTCGTAAACCCTTGGTTCGCCTTCGAAAATAAGTGGGCGCTCTATAGGAAGGACGGAATCCACCTCAACGCCGCAGGATCACGCCAACTGGCAGACCTGATAAACGCGAAATAGAACAAAAATTTCGGGAAACCCACCAAGCAAGGAAACTTCAACCAAACACAAACACCCCATCCACGCACACATCCCAGCGATGGAGCAACCCCCTTCACACTCCCACACACCGCAGGGAACGGGGGGAGGAAGAAGAGGAAAGAGAACAATCCTCGTCTGACCTGTCCAGAGATGCCAACTCCTTGGACACGGAAACCGAGACAGAGTCCGAGACCCCCCCAGCGCAAACACCAAAACCCAAACGCCCCCAGGAAACTCCGCGGTGGCTGCCAGCACCGTGCTGGCCAGACCTGAGCACAACATTAGCTCCAGCTCAAGCTCTGGCTCCAGCTCCAGCTCCACGAGCTGAGGTGAAAATGACTGCAACAGTAGGAGAGACGCCTGCTCGGATACTGTGATCTCGGATACTGTGATCTCGGATACTGTGATCTCGATAGTCCAGCCTGAACAGATCACGATCATCAAGACAGTCGTTCCCGCGGGGAGAGCCTCAGTCGAGGGGTTGGGGCTACTCAAACTGACCCGGCAAACGAAGATAGCGCACAGGACAACCGCGTAGAAACTTCCGACAAGGGCAGTTGGAACGATGAAGTGCGGAGCGACCAAGACCCTCGACCTCCGCCATCACCCCCCAGGAGAGACGAGCAGCCACCACATCCGGGAAACGAGAACGCATCCGAAGGGCCGAGAACAACATAGATGGCCTGGACGCTGCCACTGAATGCAAGATTGATCCGGAACAAGCTAGCGGAATTCCGCTGCCTTGTTGCTTCCGAGATGCCTGACATGATGGGCATCACGGAAACCTGGATCCAGACAGAAGGGAACGATTTCGAAGGCGAGCTCGAACATGAAGGGTACAACCTCTTCAAAAGAGACCGTCAAGCCAGACGGAGAGGATGTGTTTCAATCTATGTGTGAAACCACCTCAGAGCCAGTTGGCGCACCAATGACTCCCCACACGAGGTCATAGGTATCGAAATCGCGGGCACAGCCAGAACGCTACACGTACTTTTCGTGTACCGGCCACCCCACCAAACGGTAGATAACGACCAATCCCTCTACGAGCTCCTCTCACAGCTGATCCGAAACAGGGTAGCAGTGATCATGTGGGACTTCAACTGCAACGTTGTCTGGGAAAACCGAACGGCAGACGTTGCGGGGAACAGACTGGTCGATTTCGCTAATAACAACTTTCTGGAACAACTGGTTGATGAACCCACTAGGGGAAACAGCTTCCTATGCATAATATTTGCTTCCGAAGAAAACCTGGTTACCCAGGTCACTGTAGGGAAACCCCTGGGCACGAGCGACCGCAACATGGTCAGGTGCATCATCACGTGCCAACAAACCAAGAAATTCCCTACGCTAAACGAAGGCTCAACTTCCGACGAGCTGACTTTGTAACGTTTAAAAGGGACTTTAGCAACCTCCATACCACCAGGCTGGAATCAGTTAAGGCGTCTTACACGGATTTTAAAACCAAATTCCTGAACGTCCAGGTAAGCTGCATCCCAATCAAGGATGTGCGAGACGACCAAAAGCCACACCCTAAGTGGTTTACCAGAGGCATCCAAGCAGCCATGTCTACTAAAGACCATGCATACAGGCGCTGGAAACAAAACCCTTCGGACCGATTGTGGAACGAACACAAGGAACAGTGTAGAGGTGTGAAAAGGCAAATTAGAGTAGCCCAACACAACGAAGAACGCCGCCGGTTGCAGCTGCCTGCAAACGCAACTCGAAAGAGTTTTTCAGCCACGTGAACAGTAGGAAACCCATCAGAGCTCCATCGGCCCACTTACCACGGGCCAAGGAACTCTGACCACTACAAATGCGGAGATAGCGGAGGTACTAAACCAGTACTTTGTTAGCGTGTTCACCGAAGAGTGTGAAGATGCCATCCCCGAACCCTCCATTAGGTACTGGAGGATGCATCCCTTGGAGGACATCCAATACACAGCCGCAGAGATAGTAGGGAAAATCAAGAAGATGAAGGTTAACAAATCTGCAGGCTCCGACGGGCTCCTCCAGAGAGTAATAAAGGCTGTCTGGGACGAAATTGTTCCTCATTTCCTGGTGGTATTTAACCTATCACTGGAAGAGGGGGTGGTTCCCGAGGACATGAAGATGACCGTCGTTACCCCTATCCACAAGAAGGGGCTGAAAAATCTCCTGGGAAATTACAGGCCCATCAGCCTCACATCAGTCGTGGGCAAAATGTTGGAGTCCATTATTGCAGATCAAATAGTAAACTATCTGGAGACGAACAATCTCCTAGAGAACAGTCAGCACGGTTTTCGGTGTAAGAGATCATGCCTGACCAACATGTTGGAATTATTCCACCACATGATCTCTATCTACGACGACTCGAGGGCTATCGATATCCTGTATCTTGACTTCAAGAAGGCATTCGATAAGGTCCCTCACAAGAGACTCCTCACCAAGCTGAGAGCTCTTGAAGTTGTGGAAAGAATCTGGGAATGGATAGAGCACTGGCTATCAGACTGGAGGCAGCGAGTGGTGATCAACGGTGAAAGATCACCGTGGGCTCCGGGGGTCCCCCAAGGATCAGTTCTAGGCTCACTCTAGTTCCTCATTTACATAAATAACCTAGACGCAGGGCTCATTAGCAAAATGTCAAAGTTTTCTGACGACACCAAACTAGGAGCGAATCCGCAAACCCCACAGCTGCCAGGTACTTGCAACAGGATCTTGACAAAATCGTGGAATGGTTCGAGGCATTGCAGATGCCATTGAACACGGACAAGTGCACAGTCATGCACATCAGCAGAGCAAACAGATCGGCCAACTATTCCCTATGGGGCCGTCAGATCCCGACCACCAACTGAGAAAAAGACCTAGGAGTCTTTATTAGCGCTGACCTGAAGATCTCCAGGCAGTGCACTGGAGTTGAGAAAAGAAAAAAAAAGTCCTCGAATACATCGGAAGGCAATTCAGGTATAGGGACAAGGAAATGATCCTAACCCTGCACAACACCCTAGTATGCCATCCAATTCTGGTCTCCCACCCTGATCCAAGACATCAAGAGACTGGAAAAGGTACAGGCTAGGGCAACGAAGATGATCTGATCCATCAGGCACATGTGATATCAGAGAAAATTAGGGCAACTGAAACTCTTCACCCTCGAAAAGCGTAGGCTTCGAGGACAGCTCATTAAAATCTTTAAAATCCTAAAAGGCTTCAATAACGTAGAGTACAGAAACCTCCTCATGCTAAATAACCACCCCACCAGGAATCACGGTTTGAAACTCCAACCAAAGAGATTCAACACCCGACCCTGCGGTGACCTGATGATCTACAAAATCATCAACGTTTGGAATAGAATTCCGCCGGCAGTGATTGCGAGCAAATCAGTGGACACGTTTAAGCTTGTGCTTGACCGGATCCTCTCTGAACTCGACTATCAGTAAAAGTAGCTAAGGCAATTTAGACAAACTGAGCAGCTAAGGAGGCGGGGGGCAGCCTTGTCGGACACGACAGGCTAGTAAGGCTTGCCTTGTGCAGCTTCCAACGCCCCACTAGCATCTCAAACTTAGCTGCGGAGATGATGGGAAACAGCCTTGGAAGCAACGACTGAGGGAAACGCAACCCCCATGCAGCGCACGGGGGTCAAACAGGGAACCCCCTGTGCAACCTCAGAAAAGTCAGCATCCAAAGCTTCGACCATCACACCAGCTCCACACGACAAAGCTAGATCAGATAGGAGGGGTCAGGCATTAGGCCGGAACGAGAGGAGCTGGCCACTTGCCCGTGGTGAGAGAGGCTAAGCTGTATCGCCTCACGATACAGTGAACCAAGCGCCAACGCAGTGTGCCAGAAGAGAGCCCTGCCCCAACACACCGGTCTCTGTTAGGGCAGGGAAAGCCGAAACTAAGGCCTCTCGCCATACTGCTCTCCACCCCCAACAATAGGGGAGGGGAGAGGTGAGATCTCACGACGGTTACAGAACCAAGGGGATGCTCTGCAGCACACTTAAGCCTCTTTGGGGTCTGTGTGACTGGCGAGAGTTGCACGCGGTGAGTCCCCCCTGAGGAAATTCCGGGAGGTTCACTTCATTGCAAATTGAAGGATGGGCAGAGATTGCCTCTTTGGATCTCTAGTTCCTTGTGACTCGTGTAACTCGCTCGGCGGTGCTAGACCTTTTAAATGTGCGGTGAATTATCCAACGAGATAATAAATATAGAATGCATGGTACACAAGCACCATGTTTTTGTGCAAGGTGCACTGTCACACAATAGTATAGATTTTTCACACTTCTGCTACTTTTGTAACACAAACTCACTAACATTTTATCTTCTGATGTTTTTACAGCTGAAGCGTGTACGCGAGTTGCAGCAGCTTGAGCTCCAATATCCGGGTCTAGTTATCCGGGAAGTGCCGGATAGGCCTCCTCCACCATATACGCCCCCCTCCTCCCGGATACAACCCTCAACCACTTCAACCTTCCCTAAACCGTCGGATACTAAAAAGAGCAGCGTCTTAGACATACCTCCCTGGCCCAAGGATATATTGTCAGTCGAATCCGGACAGGACCTGGATTCCGGATCGTCTGTTATTAGCGCTTCTCGCCTTCAACAGCTGGCTAAGATCCTGGATGAGGCGACGACAGGTGGAGCGACGTCACCACCTAAAAAAGGGCCCAAGGAGAAACTGGCTGTGGATACACCTGTCTCAACACCGTGAGTTAGAGCATAGAAATGGAGGTGGCTTCTTGCATTGTTACAGATACAGATACAGACACTAGGCCGCATCCCCCAGAAAGGGGGGTGGCCGACGGCAAGGCGCACCTCACACCCTCACACGCTCACATTCACACAACTTAGCCCTTTTGTGCTAAAGGGTCCGGCCGGTAGCCCCTCAACTTACACTCTGGGTCCCGAATGTACCGAGGAACCGTCGTCAGCAGCAGGGCCCACAGTTTTCACTGGTTTACCCCCGCCGCGTCATAATGGCCGGGCCCCCCCCACCCACGACCATCCCGACAGCGGGATGCCAAGGGCGGGAAAGCACATCAGAGCAGC
>SDVV010007481.1:0-17760 GCA_016164225.1 Gammarus roeselii
CAGCTCATCTCGGCTTGTCTAGAATCATTTCGGCCAGTTTCGGCTCGTCGCGACCAACTCGACTCGCCTCAACATGTTTCGACTGGTCTCGACGCACCTCGACCAGCCTCGACGCGACCCTCGCCCTCTGCGCCAGCAATCCGCGGACTGTAATGGTTATTTGTTCTACTCATGCATCTCACAAACATTTTTCTGTTTATGGGTTTTACAGCGCTGGGAGGGGGGAGCAGAGGTTCCAGGATTCAGAAGGGCTTCTAAAGGGTCCTACAGTTTTTCAAAAGGGTCCTAAAGGGTCTCAAGGATGTCCCAAGGGGCCCCAGAAAGGTCCAAGTGGATCCCCCCAAATACACCTGGTCTCCCAAGTCCCCCGGGTTCCCGAAGCCCTGGGTCGCCAAGTCCCGCGAAAACCTCCCCTCTCTGGGTCACCTTATCTCAACCCACCTCGATACATATATTAATGACAAATTCAAAATTTATCACCATGAAAAAAGGGCAGAGAAAAATAATAAAGCCCAAGCAAGAAGAAATAATAAAATACTAAAATAAAGTGTTAATGATCTATAAAATGAATTATCATCCATCCACCCCAACGCACGCTGGTGCGCACAAGAATAACGTTTAGACGAAACAGACCTACGCTTTCAATCATTTAGAACTTCATGAGTTATATGTATGCGCGCTTGTGCGTACAGGTAGCATCGTCGAGATTGCTACAAGGTTTACGGCTACACGGACAAAGTAAGCTCCGACAGCAACGTAACACAATGGTTACGACTACGCGGTCTAGTTCAGTTAATGTACATTTTATTTATCCGGGAAAGATAAAGACTCAGACGAAACGAATCGAATCCCCTCCTCCAACCACTTAAAACTTCAAGAGTAATATGTACGCACGCCAGTGCGCACAGATAGTACCGTCGAAATTGGTACAAGGTCTACGGCTACACGGACCAAGTCCGCTCCGACAGCAACGCAACACGAGGTTCACAGCTGCGCGGTCCAGTTAAATTACAGGAGTTTCCATTTTTCAGGCAAGATGAAGACATAAAACGAATTTTTGCCTTCAATCATTTAGCACTTCAAGAGTAATAGTAGTAGTAGTTGCTTCCATTCTCCACCGGAGTCACAACGCGATATAAGAGTACAGGCAGCATCGTCGAGTATGGTACAAGGTTTCCGGCTACAAGGACGAAGTCAGCTCCGGCAGCAGCGCAATACAATGTTTTCAACTACACGGCCTACTTCGGTTACATTACAATTCATTTATTCAGGAAGATAAACACTCAGACGAAACGAATACCTACCTCCACCCCCTCAGAACCTCGAAGAGTAGTATGTACGCACAGGTAGTATCGTCGAAATTGGTACAAGGTCCACGCCCTCACGTATCAAATAAACTCCAACCGCAACGCATCTGAAGGTTTAGTTACGCGGCAAAAGGTCAACCACAGACATTACATATGGTCCACACACGCACGAGCGAGCACAGACTGAAAAAACGCTTATTCACAAAATCACAAACAGGAGCTTTCGCACACGTATACTAGCATTATTTTATAAGACAGAATTGTGGAACGACAAGAGGAAAGAAAGGGCAGGTTCATCATGGGCTAAAATCTGCTCAGATTAACAACGCACTTATTGTTAATGAGGATAGGTTGACAGGGGGGGGGGCAGAAATCCCCTAGGCCCCATAAGAGCCCGATGAGCCCCGGTGGGTTACCGAAGCCCCCCGGGTCCCTCGAGCCCCTCAGGTCCCCTCGTCTCAGCTCCTCTCGGCTTGTCTCAAATCATTTCGGCCAGTCTCAAATCATTTCGGCCAGTTTCAATTCGTCGCGACCAACTCTACTCGTCTCAACATGTTTCGACTGATTTCGACACACCTCGATCAACCTCGGCGCGGCTCTCCCCCTCTGCGTCAGCAATGCTGTGGACTGTAATAACTGATTTATCTACTCAAGCACTCCACATATATACATTCATCTGTGTATGGGTTTTATAGCGTAGGGAAGGGGGAACAGTGGTTCCAGAATTGAGAGGGGCCTCAAGAGGGTCCCACAGAGTATCAAGGGTGTCTCTAAGGGCCCCAGTAGAGTCAAGTGAATCGCCTCAAATCCTCCTGGTCTTTTAAGTCCCCCGGGTTCCCGAAACCTCGGGTCTTCAGAGTCCCGCGGGTCCCACGAGTATCAGCCATTCCCTAGGTCACCTAGTCTCAACCCACCTCGATAACTTATAAACAATAAAATTTGTCATCATGAAAAAATGGCAAAAATAAATAATAGAGTCCACGAAATAAGAAATAATAAAATAAAATGATAATGATCTATAAAATAAATAATCATCCACCCACCCCAAATACAAGAAGAATATTGTTACGTAGCGCTACCATTTTTAACTGTAGCTATCCATCTGAATGATTGGCACCACCCCACGCAGAAATGAACACTGCATAGCTATTTCTTTCAGGGTGGATAATATGAAAACAGCTTAATCGACCGTGAAGGGAGTTTTTAAATATTACAGTGACTCAGGTTATTAAATGATTTCATTGTGTTAAAGTTTAATTAAATGTATGTTGTTAATGTACAAACATGAAGAGTTGCAGCTCGCCGTTGTTGAACTCGCTGTGCCGCCTCAGATTTCTGTTGAGGAAAAAGGAACCGTTACAGACAGTTGGCGGATTTAGAGAATAAGCTTTGTAGGCTGGTGTCTGAGTTTTCCAGACTATGTGAGAGGAAGAAGCTTCGAGTGAACGTGGGTAAAAGTATGAACGTGGGTAAAAGTAAAGTAAATAGATGCTTGAGGACTGCTGATGGGAGTAGCATAAGTGTCCTCCTATATCGAGAGTTGTTGGAAAAAATTCTGTGTTTTCAAGTATCTGGGCTCCCTTGTGGAGAAGACCGAACTAGTGGAAACTGAAGTGAAGTCGAGAGAAAGAAGTTGTGTGAAGGGTGGGTGCACTGAAGAGTGTAATGAGCTGCAAGACGTTGGGGATGGAAGCTAAGAGAGGGTTGTACGAGCGTGTCGTTGTCCCAACGGTGCTATACGGAGCTGAGACTTTGGGGAGTGAGAGCAGAAGAGAGAAAATTGCTGAATGTTTTCGAGATTGAAATGTCTGAGGAGCATGGCTGGAGTGTCTCAGAGACTGGTTCACTGACGACGTGGTTTGTATTAGATCGGGGATGGTGAAGAAGTTGGAGGACAGAGTGGACTCGCGAGTTCCGAGATGGTTCGTGCACATGGTGAGGATGGATGAAGTGAAATTAGTAAAAAAAAAAGGTGATGAAGGCAGAGGCGAGTAGCCGTAGACCTAGAGGTAGACCAAAGTTTGGGTGGATAGGTGGTGTGAAGCAGGCGTTAGGAAGGAGGAGACTTCATTGTGGAAGTAGCGCGAGAGCGTGCAATGAATAGGAGTGAGTGGAGAATGGTTGAGTTCTGACGCTGTACTGATGTGCTTTCCCGCACTTGGCGTCTCGTTGAGAAACGGGATGACTGTGGGTGGGGGAAGCGGTCATCATGACGTGGCAGGGGTTAAACAGTCACGCTGTCGGGAGCTGCTGCTGCTGCCACGGACCTCGGACCGCACTCGTTACCCAGAGTGTGTTGTGGAGTTTCCGACCAGACAATTAAGCGCGGAAGGGCTAAGTTGTGTGAGTGTGAGCGTGTGTGATGCGCCGTGCCGTCGGCCACCCCCCATCTTGGGGGATTTCACCTAGTGTCTTCATCTGTACCTACAGATAAACTGAGGCGTTCCATTTCGTCACCTATGGGATGAGTGAATGAACGTAGCCAGACCAATGGAAAAGCTCGAAAGAAAAATTGCCTATGTGATTATTACTTGAGCAGGTACATCCATAGCTCCATTGAAGGCTAAATTGCAAGAAGTGAAAGTATATTTTATACGTATGCCGTGCCCTTAGACAGTGGTCATCAATATTATTCTATTATTATTACTTCATTACTTTCATTACTTCATCATCTCCTTATTGCCATGGTAGTGTGGTAGTTGGCACGTGTTACCATATAATGTTTGTTAAGAATATTTGCTTGTTGATAGTCTGATGATCTGGTAGGTTGGCCTCGTGTGCGTCTAAGGGTTCATTTCTTTGTTGTTGAGGCTCCAGATAAGTTTCCAGTTTTGATGGAGAAGTTTGGCAGTCAGTGTTCGTCTGCTCACGCTGGCACAGGGGCGTCTTGTTACTCACAAATGGCTGCATCTATTTCTGGGTCAAGTAAGGGTTTGAATCTGACTCTGTCGTTGTCGGAGGGAAAATTATGGAATTTGTTTCATTCCTGAATTTTGCGATTAATGAGAGCCGAGAAAATTGGGTTGAAGCCATATACGAACCAGGCGGGTATGTGTTGTCTGTCTGCGTGGTTAAGCACTGCGGTGAAGTGTTACAGTGTGGCTGCGTCAATAAATGTGTATCGAGTGATGTCGGAGTCGTGTAGAGTGGTGGACTTGTCAATGACCATGTTGAGCAAGTTTGGGAAAACAGAAAGAGACATCAGGAGAGAGTGAACTAACTTCAAATTATTTCAGGACTTCATTCATCATTCGAAGTAGCTTGCAATAAAATTGTGGAATCAGTGGTAATCAGTGGTGTATCAACGTGACCAACTTCAAAAATAAAATTTGATATGTGACTGATAATTTCTTTCATTTATTAACGGAATTTTGAGATCGCTATGAGAATTATTTCTGGCAGGACCGTTTCTATGTCGACAGCAGAGCATGTGTCAGAGTGTGGAGCGAGGCGAGTGATTGGTTTACAGTGAACGTGGGTCTGAGACGAGGCTGCGTGATGTCTCCATAACTATTCAATCTCTACACGGATGGAGTGGTCAAGGAGGTGGACGCTAGTGTATTGGGTCGTGACTGGGAGCTGTCGGGAATGAATGACGGAGTCGGCAGTCGAGCCAGTTACTGTTTGCGGATGATGCGGCGCTGGTGGCGTATTTAGAGAAGCTGTGCAGGTAAAATCTGAGTTTGGAAGAGTGTGTGGGAGGAGGAAGCTTTGAGTGACAGTGGTTAAGTAATGAAATGGTCGAGCAATGTCGATGAGAGCAGAAGTAGTGTCCTCCTAAATGGAGTTATTGGAAGAAGTTCAGTGTTTTAGGCATCTGGGCTCGCATGTGGAAAAGGTTAACTAGTGGAAACTGAAGTGAAATCGCGAGTGAAGCACGGGTGTAAAGTGTTGTGTGCACTGAAGAGTGTGTCGAGCCTAAGAACGTTGGCGATGGAAGCAAAGTGAGGGCTGTATGAGGGTGTAGTTGCCACAACTGTGCTCTGCGGAGCTGAGACTTGGGGGGTGAGAGCAGAAGGGAGAAAATTGAATGCCTTCAAGATAAAATGTTTGAGGAGCATGCCGGAACTATGCTAACTGGAGTCGCTCCCAATCTGAGCAGTCTCTTGTTGACCAAATTAAATCCAAGACCAAGATGTTCCACTCGTATATATGAAAGAAAAAGACCGGTTCTTCCTCTGTGGGTCCTTTGAAGATGATTATTGGTGATGTGGTGACTGATCCCTACTTGATAAGTGAGATATTTGCCTCTAGTTTTTCATCAGTGTATGTTTGTCTGGATCCCACATCTCCTGCTTCCCACCAAGTGTGTGATAATGTGATGGAGGACATTGTAGTCTGACCTGCAGATGTGCAGTTGATCCGCTCTCAACTTGATGGAATTCAAGCATGGGACCAGATGATCTACATCCATTGCTGTTGAAGCTTTGTTCTTCTGAGTTGGCCTATCCACTGTGCCTGATTTTTAATGTCTTTGAAGGAAAGGTTCTTTACCTTATTTGTGGAAATTATCTAGGGTTGTTCCCTTGTACAAAGACAAATCTCAATATGACCCTCTAAATTATCGCCTAGTGAGTTTGACTTCAGCTCGCTGCAAGTCAATGGAGCGTATAATAGCTTCTCATTTGACATCTTACTTAGAGGCTGATGGGATCCTTTCTGAAGATCAGTTTGGTTTTCACAAGGGCAGGTCAACTGAGGATGTGTGTCTCGGTGGGTGGAACGGGGTCTTGTTGTGGATGTGGTTCTTCTTGACTTCTCTAAGGCGTTTGATGTTGTGTCCCACTCTGTGTTGTTGCAGAAGTTGCAGTGTCGGAGGGTTTCCACTGAGCTGCTGTTCTGGATAGCTGGTTTCCTGACTGCCAGGGAAATGCGAGTTGCTTGTGGGGGAGCAGTTATTGGTCCTAGGGACGTTGGCAATGGTGTGCCACAGGGTTCAGTACTGGGCCCAATATTGTTTCTTGTTTATGTCACCTTTATCTCCTCATCTGTGTCATGTGAGGTTAAAGCCTTTACTGATGATTTTAAATTGTACATGCAGTTCTCCGAAGAAAACTTTGTTTCCTTGCAGCGGAATTTAAATCTAATTATGATGTGGCCTCATCTAGGAACCTGATGTTGAATGCCAGCAAGTGTGTGGTGTTGCGTTTTACCGTGGTAACTTTGATTGGTTGAACTTGGGTGTTGCGGTTCAGTATAGTTAGGGTGGTAAACCTATGTTATTTGTATTCTCATAGACCTATGTGTCATCGTTGATAGCAAGTTGAAGTTTCATAGTCATATTCATGCTGTAGTACAAAAAGCTTCAGGTCCGGCTAATAACTTACAGAGGTCCATTGTTAACAGGAGTCCAGACTTCATGGTATCACTTTTTATGTCGCATATCCGCTCCATACTGGACTATTGCTCTTGTGTTTGGAATTTGGAGTATATATATTGCTGATCTGAGGATGCTTTAATCTGTTCACCGTTGTTGGACTAAGAAGGTTAGTGGACTTGCGGATATGTCCTTTGCAAATCGACTTTCAAGTTTGAATTTGTTTTCAATTTATGGGAGGCTGGTCCTACAAAACATTTTCTGAAGATTATGTTGAAGGCAGTGTTGATGTTTGGTTTGTCACGAATGTTTACCACTGCTCTTGATGATCGTACTCGCGGCCACGGGTTAAAACTCCTTCCTCCACGATGCACAACAGATGTGAGAAAGCGTTTCTTCAATTGTAGACGTATAGCCTTGTGGAATTCTTTGCCGGCGGATGTTGTTCATGCTCCTACAGTTTCTAGTTTTAAAAGTGGTATTCTTTCATCAAATCCACCCAATCTTTTCTTTCATCATGACTGACTGAAGCTTTTTTTTCTTTCTTTATTGTCATTTTGGTGACTGGTATGAACAAATATATCCTTTGAATTTTCTTGTTGATCTTATTAGGGTGTGTGCATTTGTTGAAGTATGTATGTAGCTATACCATTGTTTGTTGTATTGTGTACCTGTATATAAATGTATTTTTGTTGCATGTGTTTTTCTGTTGTAAGTTTTGTCTAGCATGTTTATTTTCTTGTGACCAGCATGCACACTTCCGGTCGTATTGTCTTCACCTGCCGTTTCGTGCCTCAGGTGTCTTCACTTGTGACTGGCGCATGCCTTGCTTGCCTCCCGTGCTCTCCTGCTTTCCCTGTGACTAGCAAGGTTCGGTTCTTTGTCTGACCTCGTGGCGGGGACCGCGGCGGGATGCGGGGGTTCCAGGTGAGAACTCCATGTGAGAGCATAGCTGGCGTGATGCAGAGAGATAGGATCAATGGCGACGTGGTGCGAGATAGAACGAGGATGGTGAAGAAGTTAAACGACAGAGTTGATTCACGTGTTCCGAGATGGTTTGGGCACATGATGAGGATTAATGAAGGGAGATTGGTGAAAAGGGTGTTGAAGGCAGAGTAGGGCGGAGTGGATATAGGCCTTGAGGAGACCGAAGTTTGGGTGTATGGATGGTGTGAAGCAGGCGTTAGGAAGGAGAGACGTGAGTGCTGAAGTAGTGAGTAAGCGTGTACTGAATAGGCGTGAATGGAGAATGATAGTGAATGGATTTTTGATACTGCCCTGATGTGCTTTCCCGCCCTTGGCATCTCGTGAGTGGAAGTGGGACCCTGGACACGCGAGGCTTCATGCTTGAACCAGTCCCACTGTTGAATCCTGCAGCCAACACTGACCTCGGACCGCACTCATGCCCTAGAGAGTGTGTTGCGGGATCTCCCGGCCAGACCATTAAGCGCAAAAGGGCTAATTAGTGCAAGTATGAGAGGAGTGTGAGGTGCGCCTTGTCGTCGGCCATTCGGCCTAGCACCTGAATCTGTTAGACCGTTTGAACGTAGACCATTAGAAACAGCATGATCACTTGAATCACTACCCACCTGTTCAAATCTAAGTGGCTGTTTTATTCTTATTAATTCGTGTATCCAGGGTGCGCACCTGCTAACAAAACTGGCTTTTGTCATAAACCAAGTTTGATAGACCAAGATTATTTGTTGATAAAGAATGACGAGCAAAGCTGTTCACTCCTGTTCAATTAGAGGTCATCAATATCCATTCGGAACCATAATTATGAAGTCTTGATCAAGATAGTACGTTGTACAAAACAACTTATTATCCTTTGCATTCCAGCTCTATATGTGTGTTGGAGAATGGGGATGAGTAAGGATAGTCTTGTTGCTAGTCACCATGCGGCTTGAGGGATGCCACTGTGTCTGTACAAATGGCAAAGGACAATGTGATAGAATAGGTTTCTTTCATTGCTAAACTGTTATCAGTCACCATAAAAATGCTATTGGAAATGATCTTGCCATTTCAATTGATAAAGAAGACCCGAGTATTCAAAGACGCATCTTACCTTGATCTTCATGATTACCAAAGTCAGGTAATTCTACCAACTGTGCTTAGTGAGAAAATTAATATTGAAATTGATTAAACAAGCTAATCAATAATATTTGGTAACAGGGTCATGCTCTACATCAAGTAAATGGGACTTCTTTTGTATTGCACATCCACATAATATTGGCTATGTAGGCAGATGTAAGCATGACAAATTGCAGATGTGGAAGTCAAATATATGCGGATGCTCAGCAGATTCAGATATCCAATCACAGTCATGATACAAATAAACGTAAACATAGGAAAGATGAAAGCAAATGGGTTACATACAGGAACACAAAACAAATAATTTGAAAGCCATGAATAAAGGATACAGTACATTCACAGAAATGACTAAATTTTGCACTAACTTCTGGTAGAAAATGCCTGCTATTGAACAAACCATGACAGAGGCACTATAAAACCATTTCACACAGCTGGGGATGGAAAATACAATAACCAGTCACATGAAAGAATTCTGAGTTTTGTGCAACCATATAGCTACAAGAAAAGCACTTCCATTGGGGCATAATCAGAAGGCAAAATTTAAATCGAGATTATTTGGCAATTATTTGGCGAATTCAAGACTGTCTGCTAATAATCAAAATGATAATAAAAGAAATTCACCAGAAAGCAAAAGTGGACGCAGGGGGTAGCTACATCATTATTTTACTACACACTTTGGACAAAGATTCAAGAAGTATGGAGAAGCTTTCAATTAGGCAATTCCTACTTGAAAAGACAACACACTTTGACTTCATCAGATGACTGAAAAATCAAAATGGTACTGAAATTGAGTGAAATAAGGCAATAAGCTTCATCTACATCAATTACCATTGATAACGCTTTTAAAGTTAAAAGCTGCAGATAATTTCTTGAAAAACACACAGGCCATAGTTTATGAGACATCAATTGTAATGTTACAACAGACAAAAGAACAACACCTCAGGTGATTGACAGAAACAATTGTTATTAGTATTATTTGATAGTTGAGCTATCTATTTTAATACGAGATACACCGTATCTAAGACTCAATTGAAAAAACTAACTTTAAATTTAAATTGGTCAGTAGAAAGAATGCAAAAGACACAGCACACTATTTGTTCAAATTAAAACCAATGTCACATCATAAGTTGCCTGCTGTTCTGGTGTTAGTTTTCTGAGATGCAGATTGAAAAACGGGAGCTAGTTGGCATCGTAATATTTGGGAAGTTTTCAAACTTAAGAGGTGGCAAGCACAAATAATACTAGTATAAATAGCAATGAAAGACAGTAGCTTTTGTTGAGAAAAAATCAGAGTAGCTATAATATGATCAGTAACCTTGATTTGAAATTAATTCCTCACACAAGCAGAATTTACGAACAAATGTATTTTGATCAAATTTCAACTAAGTAGTAGCTACAAATGTTTGCAGGAAAGATCATTATAAAACAACATGCATAGCTACATAGCTATAGGTATTTACATTTAGATTATTCAGAGTTCAGTCTGAGAGTTCATTCATATCATACAAAGATTTCAAATAACTGGAGGCGGTCTCAAACTTGTCTTTCAATACATTCAGATTTGATGGTTTTTGGGCAAGTAATATTTGAACATCATTGGTGTAGCTACATGATAATTTTTCCAATACCTCTAGTTTGAAAAATGACATCATAAAATCCAAATTTCAATATAGCAAGTATTTTTTTTGTAGCTGTCAAGATTATTTCATAACTCCAAGAGGCACTACCATTATTGTCAGAATGTTGCTATCGACACAAATGAAATGACACTTTTTTTATCAGGATCCAAGATCCATTTGAAAGATTATAACACTTCATTCTCCTGATAACAAAACCAAAGGCACTCTGTCAAACTATGTCTCTATGCTAGAGCTGTGAGACTCAACATCTTGACCCATATTTTATAAAAAGCAGTCCTGCTTTTTTATTAGCTAATAATGATATTTCAATGAAGATTGTCAGAAAAATGAAGGGTAATTATGGATAGTGCATGTGAGTAAAATACCCTATTCTTGATATTTCCTGTTTGCAGGTACCCTGGTCAGTAGCTATACATCCTGATATCTCATCTTGGCACAAATCTCTTTTCTTGGAATCCCATCAGCTCTCCATGCAGCTCATCTTATTATTTTACCTTCAATCCAGGGGCACAATTTCATTGGGTGGGGAGTGTGGAGCAGCCCTCCAAGTCACACTTTGATGAATTGTGTGTAACTTCCGTACATTTATCTATTATCGCATTATTTGGATTCAGGTAAATTGAATATCTACGCAACAAGCTTTTGAAGAAGCATTATTATACTTTCCATACTTATAAATCTTACATACAGGATGTAGCTACAACAAAAAGTTACCTTATATGTAAGTGATAATGAAAATAATCAATGCCATTGGTGTTCTACAATTTGTTCGTTAAACATGTTTTAAAAATGAAGAAATCAAGCTTCCTTCGAAGATATTTTGATAGTGACAATTTTACTGGATGCTAGCTACTGAAGATACTAGTGATGTCCCGAAGTATCGGTATTGGTGAATCTCTGCCATTTTTTTTGTATCAGTGATAAATAGCCAATCATTTGAAATATAATATTGAAATATAGGACTCATTATGTGCTAGTAATTTACCAATATATTATAGGTACGTTATAATATCAAATAAACTGTGATTATTTATTCAAAGTCCCGCAAGATTGACTGAGGAATACTGTCTATTTAGTCTGTATCAAAGTCAAAGTGCCTAACAGACTTATGAACCCATTGCTAATTATCTGTGGAAAGTCAATCACTGAATATCTTCACTCAAATAGTGATTTTTTTTTGGCTTTGTGGGCATAAAATTTACTGAAGTAGAAATGTATACTTCCACCATCCCACCATCAAGTCAAAGATATGGAAAAGTATTGGCCATTTTTAGTATTGGCATTGACCAATTCTTTATTACTGTAGCAGCCAAGTTTTCCAGTTTGTCCCATCACTAGAAGGTAATTTGCTAAAGAGAGTGAAATAATATATCATTGAATACCCAAATGAATAAATTATTTCAGCTCATAAATCATGACAAGATTTTTTAAATACATGGTATCACAAATACATGTTCAGCTATTTTGTTACTTGCATGTTAGGAGAGTTCTTCTGAGGCTGCCTCTGCATTGATAAGAAGGATACACAAGCAACAGCTTATAGACAACCTATCTTATGCAAAAAAAAATTGGTGTCGTAGCTACATAGAAAAATGAACAAAAATATGCAGTGTTAAGTGGTATCAGTCTGAGTCTGAAAGTGGTATAGTATTTGTATAAAAAAATAAAAAGGCAATTTTCAATTTTCCTTTTTGTGATTTTATTTGCCATTAGCAAAGATAATATCCATAGCCTCCAGTAAAACTATTGCTGTACCAAAAACAAAAACAGAAAGAAATTTTCAGCATAAAACAATACATATAAAAAACATTTCAGTCAGAAAATCAATGAAAAAAATCAGCATATAAATGGTAAACAAAATTGTTCTACAGAATCACAAAATTTAAAATCATTTTTGAATCAAATTAATTGAAAGATCCGTTACGGTAACTTTATTAAGGGACACTACAGCCATACTTAGCAATATGAAAGTTGAGAATTGTAATTTAAAAATATGTTTTCTAAAATAAAATAGGTAATTAACAAGCTACCCCAAACGAATAATAAAAACAGTACATGGCTTCTGACCATGGTAGGGTTAAGGAGAATTACTGTTGGCTTGTTAAAGCATTCATCATTAGGTTGAAGCTCAAGCACAAAATGCATTCTCAAAGTAGCTAACTGATATAGGAAAAAAAATCACACCAGAAAATTTTCCACGCCGCCCACCTTGTTAAATGACGTCAATATCAGTAATGTTCATACCTTTCATTTTTATCCGGCTGCAAATTGAAAATACAGTGCATCAGTGTGGAGGAAAAAAAAACTTTCTCACTGTCTGGACAGTGAGCAGGCATAAAGTAAATAAAAGATAGCTTGTGACTACAAAACCAAATTGATGTTCTATATTTCTGTCCAATAATAAAGAAATAACATTGAATGTCTTATTATTCACAAATAACACAATTTCCCTGATATTAGATAGATTACATTAATCTAGGTAGCTGACATAAGGGGAATGAATGGGAGGGGGGGGGGTGCTGGTTCAGAAGCTCTGTTGGAGCTTCTGGGCCAGTCCCTTCTATGAAGGCACACCTGCTTTCAACTTGCACCATTGCCCTATAGCTAGCTCCAGTCTCATCATTCCTTTGACGTTTTCATGAAATGGTTGTCACATTACATCCTGGAAATCTATTATACGAGTCAAAAATACCTAGTAGTCTTCCGCCTCATATTTGTGATACAACAAATATTAGGGCACAACTTTTTCTGTATCATAAGGGGAAAAAAAGGTAAAAAAAACATGTCTTTCACAGCAGATCAAGGACATCAAATGAATATTTTTAACCTGCTCTATAAATATGGATTGGAAATGGTTAGTTCAAGACTTGCAAGGAATCAAAGCCTGTACTTTCAAAGTTGGCTTGCCACTGCATGTGCACTTTCAGTAGAAAGGAGATGTGGAAGCCTATGCAAGGATTACTGAAATAGTTATAGTCAAACAAGTACAAAAACCATTGCACCGGCCTTTCCACGCACGTATTTGATCAGATGGGTGGGGCTATGACTAGCTGTTGTACCTAGGAGTAAAAATTATATTCAAATTTCCATTCTTGTCGTCTCATAAATACAAATTTATGAGTCCACAATTTTTTTTAGAGTAAAAGTGTTCATTTTGATAGCCCAACCTTCTAAAAAAGTTTGTTTAATCATTTTTGAACAGCCTGTAGCAATGAGATAATTGATTTTGCTTCTTCTACCATGGTGAATGCAGCCATTGTGATTGAACAGTGAAGTTTAATTTTGGATTGCTTAGCAACATCTAGTTCTTGGAAATTAAACACCTTGACCAATTCAACCACGGGCCGCCCATAGCAAACCAACACAGAGAAGGCTGAGGGAAGAACTGCGATGCCTTCCCCAATGTTTGACCCCGAGCTAGGCAGTAACACATGAAAAGCAAAAACTGAAAAACGCTCAGGTCACAGGGAAAAAAAATTTGCACCATTCTGTCCTGATAAACTCGCAACAGGTAGCAGCTATGTGATAAGAACTTGTTCTAAGTAATATTCCAAATGAACCAACAGCAGAGGTAGAATCAGGTAGCTGAGATGTGAAGAGCAGGCTAATATTGGGTCAGGAAGAGTAGCATCCATGACAATGGAATCTGTTGTTATTAGTAAGTTCACTGTAGTTGTTGTACAACAAAGCTTAATGTTACCTCAATAATACTGAAAGTGTCATCAGAGAAGTGCTTTGAAAATTTATTAGAAGCAAACTTGACAAAGAAATGGGAGAAAGAAGTGTCCTTTAGGCAAAACATTACATTTTTGGTGGCATCAATCATTTTATAGAACAAAATACTCACTGGCAGCCTTGATTGCCTTGCCATCCTTCCAGTGAGTGATTTTCACTTGCTGTCCACCCCGCTTAGCTGCTTCAGTCCGGGCAGGCTCTTTGAGGGCAGCTCTCAACGTGCGAGCAGCAATGCCGCTGTACTGAACATAGCTGAAAGAAAGAAGCAGAGTTATAACAATGTTACCAATACATGATACCTAACTGGTGATACCAACTAAAAAAAGGCCAGCATCACTAGATATTTTTAAATATTTGTCACACAATTTGGTGAAATATATCGGAGCTTGTTGGCCCCAGTGTCTGAGGCCAGTTGGGTAGCTTTACAAAACACCCATGTTTTCATTCTGAAACTTTCATTGTTTGTCATGTCAGATGGATGCAGGCCCATTTCTTGACTCTGAACCTGCAATGTGAAATTCCTGAGTCCCCTCCTACTTTGCTATTAGCGCTTTGTACAATGCGGTAACATGTCCCTAGTGACATCCTGTCCCATGCTGCCCGCAGATAAAAGAGGACGAATATCAGCGTATTGTCTATCCTGACGCCAGAGCAAAACTGAGAAAGGTTGTGACACTTTTCCATTGGTTCATACTTGAATGCAAACAGTGACCTTGGTGAATGTCTATGTCTACATAGTAAATGTCTATGTCAACTAAATAAGAGTGTTAGAATGCTGGATTAGAACAGAGTTTTGTTTTACACTTCAACCTTCTGACCACTGGGTCATAAGTATCTTAGATGACCTGGCAGGAGCATCATTTGTAAAAAATATTCTACATGTGCACCAAGATATTTAATACAAGCCTAAATTACCTTTTAGTGAATTGTAGGTAAAGCTGTTGACACTTATCAATATTAATTTGTCTAACATCAACTTGTTCAGTAACTGTTGGCTCATTAAATGTTTTTACTAGTTTTCTTAAATCAGTTCCAAATTTTCTTCCATCTGCTCAAATGTAGCCAAATCTGAAATCAAGTCACCACCAATAATATAGTGTGTTTGCCTCTAAATTATTTTGTCCTAGTGAATATTATAGAAAAAAAAGAGCAAATAACATGCTTTCAAATGTCAAGTAACACCTTTGAATAGACAGATGTCATGAGACTGTCACCATGATTTGTTTGCTCCTCTCAGTGGCAAGATTGTGCATCTCAAAGAATGGGAGGGTGGGGAGTGATGTGCTAACCTCACTGATTTAGGTAGTTTTCTTTGGCTTTTTCTCAAATTACAATGCAATTAAATTTCTAGGTTAATAGATGAAAACTTAGAAAATATCATTTTCTATCCACAATTTTAGAAATTTAGACAAAATAAAGCTTCTATCCACAGTTTTCTCTTTGATTGATCAACAACGTTGTTAATCAAACTAGAGCATTTTGCAATGCTCATCTATGACAAAATTTAAGTTCTGAAAATTAAATATATATATATATATTTTTCCATCACTAGGCCAGCTTAAACAAGATATGGAAGTCATTACTGTCTGAGTAACATAATTAAGAGCATTCTTTTCTTTTTTCCAGAACACTCTTCCAAGTTTTACACATGAAAGATGTCAATGATTGGTGTGTTTGAGATGCACATCTATTCTAATGGAGTAAACTTTTATACCCCCGAGATCTTATTTGAAAAACATAGGGTTAGAGGATAAATCCACAGTAAATGTCTGCGTTAAAATTTATACTATCGTACCCACTGTAATCTCTGTGCCTTGAAATTTTCAATGTAAAATCCGCCGCAAGCATTGTGCGTCCAAATTTCTGACGTCTGCTCCGCTGTATGTCTATGGAGTTAATATTTCATAAGTGATCCAACGTTTGTCTCAATGCATGAAAAATTACTAGATTTTTGCCAGAATTCAAAGTGTACAGCAGAAGAACGAATTTGAAGCGGAGTTGGCCAACAGGAATCAAACAATGACCAAAGCACCAACAGACTACACACCTCCAATAAGAAAGCGTTATTAGTCAACCAGTCAATCGCAATCAATCTTTTATAAAAACATAGTAGTTGGTCGACAGACTAACAGTATTGCTTTACTCCTTGCTCCTGCTACATTCCACTTAATCACAGCTATTTGAGTTGGCTAGAAGACTTGGACGTGTGAGGTTGCCGGGCCGCCTCTGGTGTACAGTGGTCCTTTGGTCAGGTGAACAAGCAAGGATGCTGATCAATACTCATCCATCGTGACACATTATTCAGACATTATGAATGACCAACTAAGTGCTCTCTTGTTGAATCAATTGATTAAAACCTTACTGCCACCTCAGTGGAGTCTTGACCTTTATTTTCCCGATGCATATTTTGAACGTGTTTTGAACCAGAAGCTAACCGTCATCAATATACCAACCAGTTCTGGGACCCAACTAGGGAGGTATTTAATTATCACATATGTCCTATTGTGCTGCTAGTCTTCAAGCGCATAGCGTTTCCACAATTAAGCAATGATTGGTGGCAGTTACAAATGTGTGGCTTGCCATCTAATTGGCAATGCAACAACAACATGAAACTTCAATAGTTTGTTGTAGATTAACTGTCAATTAACAGTGCTGTGTCAGATTTGGTATGCATTTGAAGTGTAATCAGTAAATGTCAGGCTACTGTGACACACATTCACCCATCATATTGTATACTAATCAAAATTTCAATGCACTGTGCATAACATGGTACAAGATTTTTGCGCATTACCCTCAAAGTACATAAATTTGGCGTGCCGCGCACTGCAACGTCAGAACATCTGACACAAGAAATTACCTTTTTCCAATAGGGACCAGAGACAGCTGGTAGTTACACCCTTTTTTGTCCAGGATACATGGCTATCTTTACTCCCAGAAGCAGCTGGTCAAACATATGCAACCTTCTCTTGGAAGTAACTTCATTAAAATTACATACCTCATGTGCAGAAATGAAAAAAAAATCTGGAAAAATTCGGTTAGATTACATGAAGGGAGCCATCTCTGCCAGAATTCAGAAACCAGTCTTAGTGAGCTCCCTAGAACTGCACAAGTTTTATGGAAATTTGTGTTCATGGAAAAAATTTCAGTTTCTAATTTGATAATAGAAATTTGTTATTTCCATATGGCTTGCATTTGATCCAAAAAATAGAAGTTGAAGTCTTAGCAGCAGCTAGGTAAAAGTATTATTACTGTGGTTATTGGCAGCACCTAGAACCCAAGAAACAGGAATCATAGCACTACATATCCAGATCAAAAGGTCTTCTTGGACAGACAAATTCCATGCAAATTTCTCAAAACTACCTTATCAAAGTCAATAACAGCCAAAAACAGCATAACATATTTTACAATCATGATAATTTGCTCTAGCATAATATATCTGTAGAATCAGAGTGAAAATAACAATCTTATATATAGATGTATACATATACATATAGCTATACATATACATATAGCTATACATATATACATATATATATACATATATATATACATATACATACATATATACATACATATATATATACATATATATATACATATATATATATATACATATATATATATATACATATATATATACATACATATATATATACATACATATATAAAT
>SDVV010007482.1:0-17758 GCA_016164225.1 Gammarus roeselii
GAATCGCGGCCGCAGCCTCTCGTCGCCCGACTTTGTGCTCAGTTTGGTATTGCAGGATCTCTCTCTCAGTCTTGTCCTGGGGGCAGTCTTCGTGTCCCGTAGGGTGGCCGTTTACTTTGCAGTAAAAGCAGTGAGGTTCTTTGGATAGGCACGACAAGGGATAGTCTCGCTTATCGTGGTTGTCCTGGGAGCAGTGTGAGCATCTTTTTTTTCCGTTACAATTTTGGCTCGTGTGTCCGTATTTTTGACATTTGTAGCATCGCATCGGACGTCTTTCGAAGGGTGTAACCTTGGTTTTGGCGTCAAAGAAGGGTATATCTATGTAGTTAGGTGGGGTGGGGCAATTGCATTTAAGCAGAAGGGCCGTGGTGGTGTTTCTTCTTGGTTTGATTTTTGCTTCAAATATACATTCCTTTTATTGGACGAGTCCGGTGATGAATTTGTCGACTTCATCACTCGGGAGATTTTCAATGTAAATCAGGCCTGAACTCGTGGAAAAAGTTGGGTGTGGTATGATTTTGCAAGGTTTTTGCATATTCTGTTTTTGGAGAGTATAGTGTCACTTTGAAGTTTTGGGTCTACTTTAATGGTAAAGCTATTGTCACCGCTGGCGGTGATGTTGAGAATTGGACGGTTAGTCATGGAGCCCAGTTCTTCTCATAGTTTATATGGGCAAATATCCCGTCTGTCATTGACATCAAATGTCATTTCTAAGTGTTCGGGGAATTTAGGGACTTTGATGGATAGGTTGTGGTCATCAAATCGTGTGTATTGTCTCCTCTTTGTTTTTTTGGTGTTTGGGCGTCATGATTTTTAAAAGGCCTATGACAAAGTTCCTCACAAACGCTTGGTTAGTGAATTGCACAGCATCAGTATTTGAGGCGAACTCAATAGCTACCTGGATAAAATGCTGGCTCACAGACAGACAGCAGCAAATTGTACTCAATGGAGCTTCCTCCAATTGGGGTTAAGTTACAAGTGGCATATCCCAATGATCTGGGTCAAGTCCAGTTCTCTTCATTACATTCATAAACAATCTTGACAGCAACGTACTTTGTCCCTGAATTAAGGTTCAATGACAACTATCAGAAGGCAACCCAATTTGGGCCAAAAGTCCTATTGTTGTCTTCTTACTCTTGTAAACATTTGTGAACTCCTCAACCAAAGCCCTCATGAAACCTCAAAGGGACTCACACTGAACCAATCAACGGGCAGTCTGTTCCAAACCTGCACACAGCAAGAATAAAAGAATCTGCATTTATAGTCACTGACAGCAAGGAACCACCCAAAACCACTAACAAGACTGAAAACACAACAAGCAGCTAGCACTCAAACAACTTAGCCAATACATCAACCACTCCCCCAATCCCATTTTGAAGGCAGAAAAGGTAGACAATTCAACAACAGCCTCAGGCACCTCCTTCCATATTCTAATGCACCGAACATTAAAAATCCTCCTTGCCACATCCACAGAGCAATGAGGCACCAACAGTTTGTATGGATGCCCCCATGTCTTACCATCCTTCCGATCACAACACAGAATTTTCAAATACCTTTTGAGGTCACTCAGCAGCCTGCCCTTGCTAGAGAACAAATTTAGAGCCACAAGCTTGACAGGGTAGTGCACCTCAGGCAGGCCATGCACCTTGTAGATCCACCTACTCTGAACAGATTCAAGCAAATTCACATCCTGAACATAACCAAGATTCTACACACAAGAACAGTAAAGGTAAGAGTAGTCATGAATGTGCCTGACATGCAACACAAGGATTGTGACCATAAAATCAAGACTTCTGTTCACAGTTGACTTAAGCAAATCACTACATGGACCAGCAACTCATTGCACAACTTCCCTTACATGCCCAAGGAACTCAAGACTAACATCCACATGAGCTGCAAAATCATGCTGAACCTCGATTACCTTCAAATGAATCCCCTCAAGAGTGTAAACAGCATCTCCACCGGGACCAATCCATTCAGTAAAATGTCTTCAAAAACTAAAAACAACACACTGAAGTAGTGTGCAGCATGTTTCACAACCTGTTGTATGTTGTTTGTGTAGCATGCCCTCTGTATTCATCATCTCGTTGAGTAACTACCCATTGTAGATTCACAAGGTCTACCACCCTGCATGGCAAGTGGGGCAGGAATGACCAGAGCTTATCTTCTTTATGCACAATTACAACACTGGTTAGGTTCAATGACAAATTCCATGAGGATGCAGTCCTGAACCCCCCAAGAGTGTAAACAGTATCTCCACAGACACCAATCCATCCAGAAAAACGACTTTTTGCACTAAAAACAACACACTTGTTAGGTTCAATGACAACTTCCATGAAGATGCAGTCCATATATTTTGTCTCAAGGCCACAAGGTGAGTAACCAATGTGAGTAACTGGCTGTTCCTCAGTGAGTCCTCAAAGATGATCAACAGCAATGTGGTTACAGATTCTCACTTGATGTAAGGTATTTGCAGCTGTTTTTCGTCACTGTATGTTTTTCTGGATACCACGCCTGCTGCTCCCCACCAGGAAATGTGCCAGTGTAATGGAGCACTTTGTCAGACAAGCCAATGTGCTGCTGATGCTCTTTGGACTTCACGGTAACTTGAGTATGGGACCAGATGACCGGAATCTGTTACTGTTGATGTCTTGCTCCTCTGAGTCAACATATCCACTTCTACTTATTTATAATAGGTCTTTGGAGGAGGGGCTTTGCCTCATCTATGGATATTGACAAATGTTGTTATCCTATACAAGGTCAAGTCTTGGTATGACCCTCTGAAACATCAACTTGTGAGTTAGCCCTGGGGTTTCCTGCATGCCAATGGAACATAAATTATTTTTTGTTTGACATCTTATTTGGAAGCGAATGGGATACTTTTGGTAGATCACATTAGATTTTGGAAGAGCAGGTCAACTGAAGATCAGCTCCTCTCACTTAAGGAGATGTGTCTCCTGAGTGGATCAGGGTCTTGCTGCGGATGTAGTTATGCTGGATTTCAATGCATTTGATGTTGGGTACCACTCCATTATTGCAGATGTTGCAGAGTCTAGGCGTTTCCGCCCAACCACAGTTCTGGATATCCAGTTTCCTGGCTGCAAGGGAAATTGGAGTTGTCTATGGGTAGTAGTTAGTGGTACTAGGGCTGTTGCCTCCTCTCTTTCATGCGATGTTCAATGCAATGTTCAAGCCTTTGCAGAAAATAATAAATAGTACTTGCAGTTTTCCAGAAGAATTTGCTCGACATTTTTTCTCACAGCAAGATAAAAATCTGATTCATTTTATAGTCTCCTCTTGGAACCTGAAATTAAATGCCAGCAAATGTTTGGTGCTGTGGTTTTCCCATGGAAATTTTATCTGGTTATCTGGTCCAACTTAGGTGAGTGATTGGTTCACAGTGAAAGTGGGACTGAGACGAGGCTGAATGATGCCTCCCTAGCGGTTCAACCTCTATATGGATGAAGTGGTCAGGGAGGTGGACGCGAGTGTACTGGGTCGTGACTTGGAACTGTTGGAAGCAAATGGACGGAGTAAGCAGTTGAGCCAGTTGCTTTTCACTGATGATACGGCTCTGGTTGCAATTCAAAGGAGAAGCTATGTAAGCTAGTGTCTGAGTTTGGTAGCGTGTGAGAGAGGAAGCTTAGAGTGAACGTGGGTAAGAGTAAAGTAATGAGATGCTCAAGGACTGTAGATGCGAGCAAAATTAAATGTCCCCCTAAATGGATAGCTCTTGGAGGAAGTTCAGTGTTTCAAATATCTGGGCTCCCATATGGAGATAACTGAACTAGTGGAAACTGAAGTGAAGGCGCAAGTGAAGGAGGGGTGTGAAGTGTTGGGTGCACTGAAGAGTGTAATGAGCTGTAGGACATTGAGGATGATAGCAAAGAGAGGGCTGTATGAGGGTGTTATTGTCCCAACTGTGCTCTACACAGCCAAGACTTGGGAGGGGAGAACAGAGGAGAGAAGAAGGTTGAATGTTTTCGAGATGAAATGCTTGAGGAGCATGGCTGGAGTAACGCTGAGAGAACATATCACCAACAACGTTGTTCGAATCAGAACAGGGATGGTGAAGAAGTTGGAGGACAGAGTGGATTTGCGTGTTCTGAGATGGTTCGGGCACATGGAGAGGATAGACAAAAGGAGATTGGTGAGAAGGGTGATGAATGTGGAGGCGAGTGGTTGAAGGCCTAGAGGTAGACCGAAGTTTGGGTGGATGGATGGTGTGAAGCAGGCATTAGGAAGGAGAAACATGAATGTGGAAGTAGCAAGAGAGCGTGCAATAAACAGGCGTGAGTGGGAATTGGTTGTGAATGGTTGATTTTGATGCTGCTCTGATGTGCTTTCCCTCCCTTGGCATCCCATTGTCGAGGCGGCCATTATGAGGCGACGGGAAAAAAACAGAGAAAACTGTTGGGCCCTGCTGCTGACAACGGATCCTTGGACTGCACTCGGGACCGGGAGTGGATGTTGCGGGGTTACCGGCCGGACCCTTTAGCACAAAAGAGCTTAGTTCTGTGAGTGTGAGCGTATGAAGGTGTGATGTGCACCTTGCCGTCGACCACCCCCCTTTCTGGGGGGATAAGGCCTAGTATCTGTGTCTGTAACTTAGGTGATATGGTTTGGTATAAACTGGGTGAGTCTCAGAGTCTGTGGTGTTATTGTTGATAGCTACCCTAGTTGAAATTTTATAATCATGTTCATACTATGTCATAAAAATGTTTCAGGTCTGGTTAACAACTTTTGGAGATAGACTGTTAACAAGAGTCTGGATTTCACAATATAATTTTTTGTGTTGCATATCAACCCTGTTCTAAACAACTGCTCCTGTGTTATTAATTTTTAAGGATGCTAGAATTGGTTGGGCCCTTTTGGACAAGAAAAGTTGATGGCCTTCCAGATATGTCAGATGCAAATCACCATGCAAAATTAAAATTCTACATCCAGCCTTCTCCAAAACTGGCTCCTCCATTGCAGGAGCTGTGGCTAAGCTACAACAACAACGACCAGCTTAGGTGGAAATAACTAGGTCTACATATATACAGAAAGTTAGTTACATTCAGCATTCTAGTGTACAGTTTTTTTTTATTCTTCAAGTTAGTAGTCTTAGTTTACATATCTACCCTCAGCAAATTTTGTGTAAGAAAAATAGAGTGAAGCAAAGTCAGAAAAGAAGTGCACAAAGATTAGATGGCAACACATCAGTCTAACCAGTACAGAGATTTATGATGCATACAGATAAGCACAATTTTTTTTATCATCATTTGAACAAATAATTTCAAGTTGATGAGAAGCAAGTATTATATACTAGCTACCTAATAATTTCTAGGACAATGAGTTTCTAATCAGCAGTGTAAACACCTAGAGCTTACCAATTTTTTCAAACTCATCCCTCATCCGTGCAAATCTGGCTGGAACGCTGGAATCTCTTTCAAATAGTGCATCCTTTGTCCCAAATGTGTAATTGTTCAAGGGGTACCTGCAAAAAAAAATCCCTATTAGACATAGTTCATGGGATACAGCAGTTATCAATTATAAACTTGACTATTTCTAAATAGCAAGCATTGACTGTAGTACCCATCAGATTACTCTGACCACCTCCCAATCATCAATTTTCAACTTTGATCAACAAACCACAACTAACCTCCTCATACTTTTTATGACTACTACAGTGGAAACAGAATGGGACAAATACACAGTATCAGAAGAAACTGCAGTACCACCGACCGAGGTGATTGTCTGCGGTCGATAACCCGGGGTGATTCCCGGCGCACCCATTTCGGGCACCAACACTTTGGAAATATAACCATTTGATTATAGGATTTCAAAGAGCATGTCTTTGTTAGTAAGTGTCAGCTACTTGAGAGATGAGATTTTTCGGGCCCTTGAAAATTTTGTTTCAGAAAAGTCAAAAATTTCACAAACTTTGATGCTGTGATCAAATTTGGTTGTGATACTTGGCATATGTTGTGGTTTGTTGTGTGAGGAGGATACTGGGAAGAAATGTAGATTTTTATTGACATAAATAAATATGCCACTGCAGAGGGATTGCTCCAGATTAAAAAAAATCAAGGGTGATTCCCCCGCATAGTTTGTGATTACATTTTTTTTATTCCTTCATTAAATATTCCTTGAACGTACTTCTTCACACATGTCATCTGGAAGTATATGACCTAAGATATAACAAAGGCTAATTTCAAGATGTGTAGCTCATTTCATAATGACCCAATGTTTATACCACAGGGTGACAAGTTCAGGCATACATATAAATTTCTGATGTCTTCATATCTGGATAACAATACCATACTTAGCATGCCTTGTATTCATTTTAATGCAATTAGATTGCTATAGAATTGAGAAGAAAAATACATTTTTTACTCCAACTGTCTCAAATATCTCAAATTCCACAACAAACATGAGCAGTAGTCCAAGATGGGTCATATGAGAATTAAACAAAGAAACCATGAAAAAATAACTCCTATTGACAATAGAAGAAAGCAGACTGGTTGCCAGGGTGCAAGGGTGGAAAAAGTATTCAAATCAGACATATGCATACCTCCGCATAAATTTTACTTACAACTCCGCGAGGATATTATTGTCACTAACTCCGTCGTATATCATTGGAAATAATGCCTTTATTTTTCAACTACACTAACTTTACGCAGCACCTCCGCTGAACGTTGTCCTACCACTAGACTCTGTTGCAAGGATCAAAACTTTGACCTTTGCTAGTTTACCACTGTCAAAAATTTGAAGTGGAGGAGGCAACGTCTCCATTATTACGAAGACGCCCGCTCACCATTTGTTGCGTTTCATACTTCATGCAGGAACAGATGCCGCTTTGCACGCATTGTAGATTAGTATCTTTATTGCAGCAGAAGTGAGAGGGTCAGTGCTGCTCCAAGAGTATGTATATACACTCCCCATCCCCGTTCAACAACTCCACAGTTACTGCTGCTGTACAAAACGACACAGCCTCAGCTGTAAATTATATGCAACTCTGTGGTCAATCAATTCTCCATAACTCTGCAAGGATCACTATTTGGAGTACCTCTGATCCGCATTGGACATTTCCAGTCTGGTCAGGGTGGAAGCTTTTCTTACAACACTTTTCACATGGAGGTGAAACCACAACCTTGAGTCAACAAGCACTTCTGAGTCCCTGCAGGAATCAACAAGCCTAAGTACCTACCACACCATTCAAATTATAAGCAATTCTATCACTAAGCTGCACTAATACAATGACCCCTGTAGCAATGCATAACCAATTTGTCAATAGTCAGCAAGAAATTCCATGACAGGGACACAGATTGTACCAAATTCAGATCTCTTTGCAAAGGAGACACACCCAGGCAGACTGCTTGTGCATCATGTGGGAAGCTAAAATAAAGTTTGATGTCATCTGCAAAAGCTTTCCTCTTACAAACCACACCCACTGCAACACAATTAACAGATAGCAGAAACAAGAGCCAGACCAGCACAGACCCCTGGGGTACTCCACATTACAACAGAGAAGCGCACAAAGATGCAACACACCCAGACACACCACAACCCACACAGAAAAAAAAAGCAGTTGCATGCCATCCACAAGGACATGGAGCATCTGGCAGGTAAACTCCAAAGCTTTAAGATCAACATGTGAATGATAGATCTCCCAAAACCACAAACTAAAACAGATTATCAGACAGAAACTCCACCAGCAACCCTTGAATGCAGCCAGGGAATCTGACTCCACCACCAAACTTGGAAGGCTGTTCTGCAACTGAACACATCATGCTTCAATTAATTTTTCCTACATGTCAGTATTACAAGCTTGTGTTCTCACATCAGGGGCTCTACAAAAAAGAGCCCCATCTTAGCTCCACCAGCCAATGCAAGGATAATCTTCCAGTATTTAATAAGGTTTGCCATGAGAAACCTTTCTCTAAGAGAAAATCTGACATGTTGCTTCAGACTGAAAAAGTAATCCAAGTCAGACAGCCATCCACGCTTTTTGTCAATATCCTCTGCACAGACTTGAGCAATCTCAAATCCTCAAGAAAATGTACATTCCACACTATCAAACAATAAATCATGACAAGCCTGATGTGCATCACAAAGAGAGACAACATGAGAGAGGAATACAGCAAACAATGTATCTGAGCAGGTTGTTGGCTACTTCTGAAGCCTTTTCCACTACCTCTCTGGACATGGTGGAATTTCCGTTCCACATCCACCACCACACCCAGGTCTTAGTGGGGATGAAGAAACTTAAATGGAATCCTGCTCAAATAATAAAGCTGGCCAATCCTCATCAGTCCACTCGGCAAACCCACAAACAAACCTTAACACAATGCACTTATCTGAGTTCAGCCTTGAGTTTCAAGATACAATGACCGTGCTGACTGTCCAAATCCCACTGCAAAAAGATACCCTCTGTACCAAAGAAACAGCTTGAAGTCATGAGCAAATGTCATACTAAGGGACAGCACTTCATTTGTGATATGATTAACATAGATCAGAAATAGCACAGGACCTTGTACTGAACCCTGAGGAACATCACTTACCATCCCACGTTTCATAATATGACCTTTAACATCAACTCTCTGGCGAGGAATTTGCTAGTTGAATACTTCAAATTCAAGTGTTGGCAATGAATGATTACCATAATCTTATCGATTGATGGTTCTGACAAGAACTCCCCCCTTTCAAATGATCAAATTTTCTGTCTGGCAAATAAAAAAATAATGAAATTTTGGAGAATGTTTGTTGACATATTCACTACGTCATTGGTGAATAGAGATGACGTATCCAAATGTGCACCCAAACAATCGTCCTTGACACCATTTCATTCTATGTGCTGCTGAAGTTCTGTTCTCAAATGAAAAACAAGTATATAACTATGTTAGTGTGTATGATAACAAATGTTGAGTATTTGGTCCAAATTCTTTTAGACAAAATGAGACAAGAGTAATTAAAATAAGTAATGGCGGCATTTCACAGACATCACAGAAGGCGTGGGTCTAGCTACCGGCTGCAGTGCCCGTTCAGTAGTGACTGCGTAGCTGGAGAGAGAGGTTGTGTTGCGTTGTTGCGCAACTGTGCGCATTCCCGTTGAATCGCTGTCATGTAAGCGATGGCAAATGCCCACCCAAGGTCATGGAGCCCATCAAACCAACACCAACTGTGTGCACGTCAACCTGAGTTTTTGACCACTTGGACCAGGCTCATCTGGGTACCTTTTGGGCTGTGCCGCAGCACCCCTACAGGCTTCACTCCCTAAGAATAGCGACCCAGACCCTGGGTGTCTTCTGGGTTGTTGACAAGCACAGAAGTCCCAGATGTCTTGTCCACATCATTGGATGAAACAAGAGAGGTTCATCTAGTCAGGGTGGAAACCAGTCAATTCTGCAGGCTGTGTTTTGCCTCCAAGATGGTCAACACGAGTTAGAAAACCTCCTGCCTATCTTCAAGATAGTTTGTTAGAAGTTTATCCGTTGTCTCGTTGGGAATTGTAAGTTGGTTTTGTTAGCAAGGGTTTTGCGATGTGTTCTTGATCTAGTTTGTTATTCTTTCTATGTTTGTGTGCTTATAAAACAAA
Source organism: Gammarus roeselii (assembly GCA_016164225.1). Classification (NCBI taxonomy): domain Eukaryota; kingdom Metazoa; phylum Arthropoda; class Malacostraca; order Amphipoda; family Gammaridae; genus Gammarus; species Gammarus roeselii. Next base: position 9,581 of record SDVV010007482.1, read on the forward strand.
TAGAAATGACACCATTCCTGTTTATTGGTTGTCACTTTCTGCCACTAGAGGGCGCTATTATTATGTGGTTCTACACTGTGACTGGTGTTATTATGTGATTCTACACTGCGTCTGATGCTACACCCAGCGTGAGTGGATTGGGTCCAGGCTAGTCAGACTGGGGCCCACATTCACTGCTCTTGCCCCATAGCAGAAGCACCTCTCCTTGGCCTCAGCTCTATTAGCCTTCCTCCCAATCCTACTGGGATAGGTTGTAGTTGTCTCATGGTGCAACCACAGCAGTTACAGCTGTATGTTGCGCTAGTAGTCCCACTGATAGCCCTCTCTACTAGGGCAGGGGCAATATACCGAACTGGGGCTTTGGCTGGCGGTGTGAGCCTTCACTTCTGTTGCAGCCTGTGGTCGATGAGTCGTGGAGATTTTTAGAAGTATGTTGCCAATCAAACACTTCAACAAGAATGAAAACAAAGACACTCCAACAACAGCCACATTGGACAACAACTAGTGCCCAGTAGTTCCAGATTACACAATTGGGCACGGGGTTGAGAACATTACGTGTGTTTTCATCGCTGAATATTAAGAACCGAACCAGTCGTGCGCCTCAAAAGCTGAGATCGGCATATCTAGACCTTTGGGTGCGCTTGCAGAGTATGTTTGTAGAGTTACGTGCGCCACTGTCAAAGACACTGACAAATATATACAAAACGGAGAGCTAGAGGTGCAAGCACCGCAAAACAGACTGCAGAATTACATGTGTGTAGAGTTTGAGATGACCGCACATAGACGCAAGCGTCTTTCACCAACCAGGCGTCATACAAAACAGAATAACATTTAGATGATTCTCTTTCTTATGGTAGTTATAAATTATAATTAACAATACCTGTCAGGTCTCATTAAAAATTGCCATGTTTAATTTTGCACTTCCACTCCGCTGTCTTTTCCATGAATGTTGCAGCAAACTTGTTTACATACCGTGTGTGACGTCGGTGTTTGTTTTCATCTATTGTCAAAATGCAGTAATGTTAAATTGTTGTTCAAACCATGCAGGGCATAATTCAATATTACAGTTTAGCTATTGTTGCATTCATACCAAACGCTGATGCACTCCGTCTTGACTGATATTGCCCATTGTATTGTGAATTGTCAATTTTATATTCTCCTGCCAAAAAAATTTGATATTGGTTTCTGTTTGTTTCTCTCAGTAACCAATGACAATTCGGACTGTTTGGTCACAGAAATAAGAAGTTTTTCAATGATGGTGATGCGTAGTGGTTAGGAATCTCGGTGTCAGCTTGAATTAATATGCTATGGAGGAAAATGTGTGCATGAAATTTTAGCAGAACAAATATTTTTGAAAAATTGTTTACGTGCCATGCACTTTCTCCGCATGCAATATTTAGAAAGGTGTCTTCACGTGCACTTCATCTAAATACTTCATGTGCGCATCACATATTTCTTATCAATGTTTGGGTGCGCTGCCTGTCAAATTGTGCAAGCTAGCATTAGTTGCTATAAATTATATTACCAGCAAAGTGTTATGATAAACAATGAAAATGTTTCCATTTGATATTATGCCACAGCTGTAACATCTTGTCATCTCAACTTTCTCACCTTTGCAGCCCCGCCAACAGGGCATGCAGGCATGGAAGGCAGTATACCTTAGCGTGCCAGCAATCTAAAGAACAACAGTATCAAAACTGCAGCAGGGTGCTAGTTGGATTGTGCTTAAAAGGTGACAAAAAAACACTGATGACAGTCAACAATTGCACCCAACTGTCAGAACACAGAAACAAAACAACAAAATCAAATCTGCTATGCCTAGCAGGTCTTTGTTTGTAACTCATATAAGGCCCATCTTGGACTACTGCTCTTGTGTGTGGAATGTGGAATATTTGGGGGATCTGAGACTTCTGGTGTCTGTGCAGAGGTGGTGGACCAGGGAATAGAGGGTCTGGGTGGAGTAGACTATGGTGAGAGGCTCAGAGCTTTGCAGTTGTTTTTGGTCAGAGGGAGGTTGTTGCGTCTGGACCTGGTGAAGTGTTTGAAGATTTTTCATTGTTCTGTGGATTTGGAGATGTCTACTCAGTTTGAGCAAGCTCCAGATATTAACACACGCAGTCATTCTTTCAAGCTGGTCTATTGTATTCTATTTTTTAAAGCAGTTACTATAAGATACAATTTAAAAAATGTGGGCGCAACGGTCATCTGTTTCTCAAATAGGCATGTCACATGCGCTGTGATTGGCCAATGCCAATTTCAGACCATAGAAATAAAATTTCAGTTGGTGAATTCCAGAATTTGACATTGTACGGCCAACAGCACATACAGGACCGTAGTACCAATGGTACTATGCTATGCTGGCTGGAGACTATCAGAATTTTATTATAATTGGCAATTCCGGAGTATTTGTTTTGACACTTTGCTGTTGGAGAGTGGCAAATGGTATTTTGTTGATGTAACAAGCAGTTGTCTGACCGCATCAATGCTAGCAACTCCCCAGCCATACTGCAAAACATGGCACCCATCAACAATTCAAGAGCAACCCTGATGGAACAACCACCCAAATTAGAAAAAATCTAGTCAAGCAGAACTGGCCCAACTCCCATAGCTTGTGAATCAACACATCATGAGAAACCAAACCTTTGATTTTTGAGAAATCAGTCTAAGTTTAATGCTGGGAGCAATGAAGGGATCACACATTGTTCCCCAGTATAAATTTGGTTGATGAAGCTACACTCTATTATCAACCTGTGATTCTTGCTACTGTTTGTTTCAAGGTGCTGGACAACTTGACTCACATTGCACCTTCAGAAAACTGGATTATCAGTGACATGGGCTGTCAAATATTGATGCCCTGCATATTCATATACATACACCCCACAACTTCTCGAGACAAAGTGCTCACTACAAGAGACTGGCTTATATATAGTTTACTTACAAGCTTATGCTCTTGCTGCCATTCAGATTAGATGGGTTACCATTAAAATTTTCTTGGGTGCTGGTACTGTTTTTTCTTGGCCACCCAGCATTGGAATTAGACCTAGGCTTCTGGGTAGACATTATTCCTAAGTAACAATTGAACGATCACCAGCTTCTGTCCTGGAAGTTACTGATACAACTCATCAATCGCCTCACACCGCTCGAATACCGCGTTGTATGACGAAGGGCGGTACTGAGGACCCATGTAGCTGTGATGAGCATATGAGAAGGAAGGCGTTACCCAGAGGCTACTTGAATAAATTAAATGCATTTCCATATTTTATGTTTAATAGTGATCGTTTTATGCGTATAGTACTTTCAGAATGTATCAAAGTAAAATTTATCTCATCATAGAAAATGACAATGTCATGGACACAACTGCCAATCTAACCTGACATTATACATCTGGCATCAATATAGCTAAGAGGAGCAGTGTTGCTACTGGTAAAATGAGCATTATTGAAACCAGTCCTACCCTACCTAGCCCTTTTCTAGGGGAGCGTGTTTCTAACCCGCCACTCGAAGGTATGTATTACCCAAATCTTCTTAGTTACCGTGATTTTTATGGTCACGCAGTTGTATTTTATGGGACAGTGAATAGAAATGAGATTGGGCACAAATTAGTTCATTGATATCGAAGAGCTGTTCGCTGTTGGTACTTTAGACTTGACTTGAGGGTTCTATGGAATCTTTCGATGATTCCGTTTGCCTGGGGGTGGTACAACGTAGATTGGATTTTTCGGATACCGAGTAACTTAAATAAGGTCGTTGTCAATTCCCCTTCGAAATTTGCCCCTCTGTCGGTCGTCAATGTTTTGGGCTACCCGTAGTGGGCTACATTGTTCATTAGAAACGCTTTGGCTACGGTTTCTGCTATTGTGTCCACTATCGGAATTGCTTTAGGCCATCTGCTGTATTTATTTATTATAGTAAGTGAATAACGGTAGCCGTTGCTGTACGGGAGCGGGCCGACGATGTTCATGTGGACCGCTTTGAAACGGTCTGAGACCGGTACAAACTGTTGAAAAGGTGCCTTGTTGTGGCGAGTTATTTTGACCGACTGACAACTTTGACACATTTGAGCTTGTTTGCGAATGATTTTGCTCATGTTTGGCCAGAACATCTTGGCATTTATCATTTGGACAGTTTGCCTGATGCCGGGATGGGCGAGGTCATGCTGAGACTTAATTTACCGTTCGTGCATTGTCTCCTGAATTAACAGTCTTGGCTGTGGCTGTGTGCATTCGTACGCGATGCCATTTCTGCAATCTAGTTTATATGGGAATGCTTCACCTTTTTGAAATGCCTCGAGCTGCTCGTCGATTGTGTATTATAATTCTTCATCGTGGAGGTGCGCGTTGGCGAGTTTTTCGAGTGTTATCGCTGGGTTCACGACCACATTTATTGCATCGGCTCTACTGAGCGCATCGGCTACTACATTGTCTATACCGCAGATGTACCGCACATCCGAAGTGAACTTAAGAATGTAGGACAGATGCCTCGCCTCGCGGGGGAGTGTTTGTCCAAATTTGAAGCTTGCATTGCCTTTGTTATGGGCTGGTTTTCAGTATAGAGACAAAACTGGGTCCCATGAAGCGCGGGTCACAAGTGCTTTATTGCAAGGTTCGCTGCGAGTAGCGCTCGGGAGAACGTCGAGTATTTGATCTCGGTCTTTGTGAAACGCTTGCTAAAAAATGCCAGAGGTTCTACTCTTTTATCTACCGCTTGTTGCAGGACCGCTCCTGACGCACTCGCTGACGCATCTTCTACAACTGATAAATGTGCTGATGCTGTTGGGAATTTTGACGCAGTGTAGTGAGCAAGTTGAATTTTTATGAGCATGAACGCTTTCTCTGCCTCAGGTGTCCAAGCTGCTGCAGTTGATGTGCCTTTTCGCTTGGGTTTTAGTAGGTCATTGATGGGTGCTAAAGTTTCGGCTGCGTGGGGCAGGAACCGGTGGTAGTAATTCACCATGCCCAGGAACCTTCACAAACCGTGCATTTCCACCGGTTTTGGTTAGTCTTTGATGGTTGCAACCTTGCTCGGAAGCGGTTTGATGCCTTCTTTGCCGATTTGATGGCCCAGGAATTCGAGATTTTCTTGGATGATGTTGCACTTTGCCATGTTGATGACTAGGCCGTACGTTTGAAGGTGTTTGAACACAGCTTTAATGTGGCAGTAATGGTCGTTTTTGTTTTCGCTTGTTATTAACACATCATCTACGTACGCGTATGCATTCTTGATGCCTCTGAGCACCTCATGCATGAGCCTTCGGAATGTTTGGGGAGCACCTTTGAGACCAAATGGTAATCGAGTATACTCAAATAACCCAAAAGGTGTTGTGACAGCGGTTTTTGGTATGTCCGCTTCGTTGACGGGTATGGCATAGTATGACGACTGTAGATCTAAATAAGTGAAATATTTCGACGCGCCTACTTGTACTTTAAAATCATGAACGTGAGGAATTCCGTATTTATCGTCATTTGTTATAAAATTCAAATGCATGAAATCATTTTTGGCCCTCCATCACTCTCCTTTCGGAACTAGGTAGAGCGGAGCAGTCCACGGGCTTGCTGAAGGGCGGACGATCCCCAGCCGGAGTAATTCCTCGAACGTTTTTTTAACTATGGCGAGTTTGTCCGGGGCTAGTCGTCCGGGCCTGTTGAATAGTGGTGGCCCTTTTGATGGTATGTAGTGGACCGTTCTGTGAGGCGGGCAATGTTTTAGCGCTTCCGGCTCGGTTATAACAGAGTATTTTTATAGTAGCGCCCTGCTCCTATCCGGTATTGGTCGCCGGCGCTGACTTTTCGCAAAGCAGCATCGAGCCGAGCTTGCGTTGCGTTCGTAGTGAGGCTGGTCGTCGAATCGAGGAGTACCATGTTTTTTTAAATTGATGGTGAGACCATAGTGGGTTAGGAAGTCTATGCCCAGAATTGTTATGGATACATCAGCTATGACAAAATCCCATTTAAAATCTCTACGGAGTCCCAACTCATTTATAAGAGTTTTGCGGCCGTAAGGGGCGATATTGCTGCCGTTCGCAGCTGTTAGCATCGTTTCTGCGCCCTGGGTTCTGTTGCCTGCAGTCGCTGTGAGGCAACTGAGTGAGGCTCCTGTGTCGACTAAAATTGAATAAGCGTCATTGTACAACGGATCCTCATCGCCGTAATTTTCTTTTTGAATTTTCCCGAATCTCTGCCGCCGGTCACATTTAGGACTCGGGTTTAGCGTTTTACGAGGTCCAAATGCACAGTAGGTCACACTTTGTAGCTTAAGAGCCAAATGTATAATGACACCAACACTTATCAAATTTAGAGTTATCGAGGGGCTTTAAGCGATTTTGTTGCGACGATTTTGAGCAGTCGGGGCTCTCTCAGCTGCGGCCTTCGCCTCCGCGTCGGACTGATTGCTCCAGCTTTTCGTGCTTCGCAGCTAGGCTCGTGATACTCGTTCGAAGTTGTTTGATTATGTCCATGAGCTGAGTTATTTCGCTCCGTGGTGCCGTCGCTGGCATTGCTGGCTTTAGTGACATCGGAACGAAGTTACACGCGTTAACGCTGTTCGTTGCCGGTTTGCAGATTTGGGCTATCGACGGGCCGTTGCGTGCCTCTACCTCTATGATTCGGTCAGCCTGAACGGCTAGTTTCTCCAGGTTTAGGTTGTAGAGGACAAGTGTCCCTATAATTGGTACTAAAATAGACTGGTAAGCATTCTCTTGTTCATGGTGTTCACTCAAATAGACCGAATCATGGGAGCCGACGTATCTAAAATGTGAGTTTCAGACAAAACTAGTTTAAACTATTCTGCTAGCGGCAACATCGAGTAAGCCTGCAGCAAAGCATTGTGAACCAACACACTCATTTGATAAACATTTCCTTAGTGCGTGGTTCAGTGAGTCTGCTTGCCAATACTGGGTAAGTTTTCCAGTTTAAATTTAGAGTTTCATTGACAGCTTCTTTTTAAGCATTTAGTGGGGCCTAGAATATGTATATAAATATGGTGATAAGCTATTTTTTAATCACCTTTGTGATTGTTGTAAATAGTGTAATATAGGTAGACAACATAGAAATATTTGAACGCAATCTTAGATTTTTAATGCCCTTTCCTAGTTTCATGCTTAAAGCTAGCTAAATATATTTTGAGTAACACATATTCATTTTGGAAGATAAATAATGTCAAACCATGTGGCAGTCAAGCCTAACTGTATTTTTTGTCAGCTAGAAAAGAATTTCAGCAGGTATATGTTCCTTATGAAACCTGCTGAATCATAATTCCACACATAATTCATATGCAGTTGTGGGTTTTATGGCATTGAGGTCGCGCGTTGAATAATGAATGATTAAAAGATTGAAAATAATAATAATTGATGAACGGCTGGAATTGATCTCCTGCCATCTTCACAATCTCTAGCCACAGATTCAGCGCTTGATTGACCGTTGAGTTTTCAAGGTTATGGAACGGCAGTTATAAATTGATCGGCCACAGAATTGAAGCAAGCGAAACTTCGCACGAACCACGCGGTATTGAAATTATATAAGTACATTGAATCGCATTGAGTAGTTTCCTTATCTGACTCCATTTTGATCGACGCCGGGTGTTGCCTATTTTTAATCCTAGAGAGAGATGCGACGAGGCGCAGGGGAGTGATGGCGAGATAAATTTTTACATATATTACAAGAAAACGTAAGATTTGTTCAAAAATTGAGAATGACGACGGTGTTGCATGGACCGCGACGTAGTCAATGATACAAGGATGAATAACATTAGTTGTAAGGATCGTTAGGAATTATTCACAATGTGAATTTACCCCAAAAATCAGTTACATTTGGTGACATAGTGTTGCGGTTGACAATGTAACAAACACATGAATGAAATTAATGGTAAGCCTACAGTCAGCCGTGGCTTGATCTAGTCGCGATTCATACAGTTGAACTATTTATAGACCCTTCCTAGATCACATGGCACGGAAATCCCGCGGATTACATGAAATACCAGGAACACCCAATATCGGGACTTACGGAATGGTGAGGGCTTGCTTTGTTACACTGATGAGCTCAGTTTACGCGACGACTCGGTTGACGCACTGAATCAGATGAACTCGACGCACAGCTCTTAATAGTGACTATGACCAGAGCTGTGTAGTAGTTATAGACTATGACAACCAAGCAAGCGGGGGCTGGTGGTTGGAGCGATGAGCAC
>SDVV010007483.1:0-17758 GCA_016164225.1 Gammarus roeselii
GCCACTAACAGATGCCATCAGCGTCAAGTGTCTCCGCCGTTGTCGCCAGCTGTTGCCACCAACGAATGCCATCAGCGTCAAGTGGCTCCGCCGTTGTCGCCAGCTGTTGCCACAAACGGATGTCATCAGCGTCAAGTGGCTCCGCCGTTGTCGCCAGCTGTTGCCACCAACGGATGCCATCAGCATCAAGTGGCTCTGCTGTTGTCGCCAGCTGTTGCCACTAACAGATGCCATCAGGGTCGAGTGGCTCCGTCGTTGTCGCCAGCTGTTGCCACCAACGGATGCCATCAGCGTCAAGTGGCTCCGCCGTTGTCGCCTGCTGTTGCCACCAATGGACGCCATCAGCGTCGAGTGGCTCCGTCGTTGCGAACGTCTTCCTCCAATCATCTCCAGAATCGATACCAATTTTATTTTCAAGTTCAAGAGCGGGGTTCAATTTACCTCGTGAGGAGGTTCCAAGTGTGTCGCTATGATGTCACTGGGCCTTGCTTTACGACAACAAACTCGTGCTGTGTCGCGACGACCCTCTGTCGTTGAGTCGTTACAACACCCTGGACAAGCCTCGCCAGCTAAGAAGTACTTTTTTGCTTGTAGACACTCCTGATTGCTTATCTAACCATGAACATGCTAGCTCGTTAGAATCGCTATTTGGCGTTACTTCATGAGAAAAGACTGCAAGTAACAGGAAGTAGCTGTGTTAGAAATGTTAAAAACACTTTTAGCCTACGAGAAGTAGAGGAATTTCTCTATGAGTGACTCAATGGGAAAAGGCATATCGATAGATGCTATGGCAGCATTTATAGGCGCCCTGGCAGCATTTAGACGCTCTGGCAGCATTTAGACGCTCTGGCAGGATTTAGACGCACTGGCAGCACTTAAGCGCTCTGGCAGGATTTAGACGCTCTGGCAGGATTTAGACGCTCTGGCAGCACTTAAGCGCTCTGGCAGCATTTAGACGCTCTGACAGCATTTAGACGCTCTGGCAGCATTTTACTGCACCACATGAGGTTTATAACTGGACAGAACTGACAACAGAAACAGGTCTACCTCGGTCAAAAGGAAGACACTAAAAAACTACCTCCATAACGAACATAGGAATGGTGTCCTATCGTTGTTTAGGCGTATAAGTCCAAACAAAAAAGTCTTTCATTAGAAAGCGGAAAAAATACCATGTTTCTTTGTAAACTTTTCCTTCCTAACGAGGATAGTAGCAAATTAGATGTGTCGCGTTGACAGTCTTCCCACACAGTGTCGCTTAAAAAGATGTCAGACAAATGCGATTCCTGTATGCTTTCGAATTGAAGTAGCTTGTTACCCAGAGTGAAGGAAACACAATACTGCAGAACAGGTGTGTTAATTTTCTGCTCAGTATGTTTTCCTCAGAACTGTACAGTCAACATCCTCATAATTGGCCAATCTCCCACTAGAGGATTGGCAAATAAGGATTTCGTTGAAACAGCGTGGTCAAGCGCTCCCTGGTTTCGTTGAAACCAGGGAGGGTAGGAGTGAATCCAGTCATGGCAACAGAAGAAAAAGAAGACGTGAAACGAGTAGCAGGATAAAATAGTAAGTACTGTATAGGCAGATTTGCATGTAAGTTTCTTCCAGGGAGACATCTACATGAGGCATGGAATTGGTAGGGGTTAAGGGGGGGGGGGGGGGATGAGATCTTAACAGATATGTGTTTGCAAGGAAAAGGAATGTTAGCTTATGTATAATTTGTTTGAAAAGGGCGTGGGGAATTGCCCTTGAGTCCCCCTGCCTCTGGTGCATGACTGATTGGAGTGCTTTACAAGATTTTACAAGTTATTGAAAAACACAACAGGCCATTTGGCCCAAACTAGGATACGTTTTGTAGGAAGGGATATTAGTTCGGAACGTCAAAAGAGAATGGGATCAAAGAAATGAATGTTTTAGTAGGAAATGTTAAACGAATGTAATAGTAGGAATGTTATGGTAGTAATGCTTTAGTAGGAAATGGTATTCAACGATGATACTCGAAACAACCCTCATCAGAGCCTGAAGAAAGAGCGACCGGCAGAAGATTTTTTTTTGAGATTGTCCCTGTTTCGTTCCTCCTCAAGCCAATGGTGACTGGTGTCAGTACTGGGCACCGTTTGTGAGGACCATCATTTTAGCCGTCAGAGTGGCAATGCCGGGCACAACTATAACCACAAAGGCCATTCAACATCAAGGAAGAGAGTGGCGCTTAGTGTGAGACGTCTTGACGTCCTTGGAGTGGCTAGTCGCGACACTGGAGGGCCAACAGCCAGTCTCTGTTTGCCCTGTTACTAACCAGGGGACAGTTGTTACTAACCAGGGGACAGTTGTCACTAACCAGAGGACAGTTTTTACTAACCAGGGGACAGTTGTTACTAAGCAGGGGGCAGTTGTTACTAACCAGGGGACAGTTGTTACCAACCAGGGGACAGTTGTTACTAACCAGCAGACAGTTGTTACTAACCAATGGACAGTTGTTACTAACCAGGGGGCAGTTGTTACTAACCAGGGCAGAGTTGTTACTCACCAGGGGACAGTTGAAGGGACAGTTGTTACTAACCAGGGGACAGTTGATACTAACCAGGGGACAGTTGTTACTAACCGATGGACAGTTGTTATTAACCAGGAGACAGTTGTTACCAACCAGATGACAGTTGTTACCAACCAGGGGACAGTTGTTACAAACCAAGAGACAGTTGTTACTAACCAGGGGACAGTTGTTACTAACCAGGGGACAGTTGTTACTAACCAGGAGACAGTTGTTACTAACCAAGGGACAGTTGTTACTAACAAGGGGACAGTTGTTACTAACCAAGAGACAGTTGTTACTAAACAGGGGACAGTTGATACTAACCAGGGGACAGTTGTTACTAACCGGTGGACAGTTGTTACTAACCAGGAGACAGTTGTTACTAACCAGATGACAGTTGTTACTAACCAGGGGACAATTGTTACTAACCAAGGGACAGTTGTTACTAACCAGGGGACAGTTGATACTAACCAGGGGACAGTTGTTACTAACCGAGGGACAGTTGTTACTAATCAGGGAACAGTTGTTACTAACCAGGAGACAGTTGTTACTAACCAGAGGACAGCTGTTACTAACCGGTGGACAGTTGTTACCAACCAGGGGACAGTTGTTACTAACCAGGGGACAGTTGTTACCAACCAGGGGACAGTCGTTGCTAACCAGGGGACAGTTGTTACTAACTATTGGACAGTTGATACCAACCAATGGACAGTTGTTACTAACCAGGGGACAGTTGTTACTAACCGGCGGATAGTTGTTTCTTAAGCAGGGGACAATTGTTAACAACTAGGGGACAGTTGTCACTAACCAGGAGACAGTGGTTACTAACTAGGGGACAGTTGTTACTAACCAGGAGACAGTTGTTACTAACCAGGGGATGGTTGTTCCTAACCAAGGGACAATTGTCACTAACCAGGGGACAGTTGCTACTAACCAGCGGACAGTTATTACTAACCAGGGGACTACTGTTACTGACTAGGGGACAGTTGTTACTAACCAGGGGACAGTTGTTACTAACCAGGGAGAGTTGTTACTAACCAGAGGACAGTTGTTACTAACTAGGGGACAGTTGTTAATAACCAGGGGAAAGTTGTTATTAACCAGGAACAGTTGTTACTAACCAAGGGACAGTTGTTACTAACCAGGGAACAGTTGTTACTGACTAGGGGACAGCTGTTACTAACCAGGGGACAGTTGGTACCAACCAGGGGACAGTTGTTACAAACCAGGGGACAGTTGTTACTAACCAAGGTACAGTTGTTACAAACCAGGGGACAGTTGGTACTAATCAGGGGACAGTTGTTACTAACCAAGGGACAGTTGTTACTAACCAGGGGCCAATTGTTACTTATTAGGGGACAGTTGTTACTAACCAGGGGACAGGTGTTACTAACCAGGGGACATTTGTTACTAACCAAGGGACAGTTGTCACTAACCAGCGGACAGTTGTTACTAACTGGGGGACAAGTGTTACCAACTAGGGGACAGTTGTTACTAACCAGAGGACAGTTGTTACTAGCCAGGGGACAGTTGTTACTAACCAAGGGACAGTTGTTACTAACCAAGGGACAATTGTTACTAACTTGAGGACAGCTGTTACTAACCAGGGGACAGTTGTTACTAACCAGGGACAGTTGTTTCTAACCAGGAGACAGATGTTGCTAACTAATGGACAGTTGTTACTAACCAGGGGACAGTTGTTATTAACCAGGAACGGTTGTTACTAACCAGGGGACAGTTGTTACTAACCAGGGGACAGTTGTTACTAACTAGGGGACAGTTGTTACTAATCAAGGGATAGTTGATACTAACCAAGGGACAGTTGTTACTAACCAGGGGACATTTGGTACTAACCAGGGGACAGTTGTTACTAACCAAGGGACAGTTGTTGCTAACCAGGGGACAGTTGTTACTAACCAAGGGGACAGTTGTAAATAACCAGGGGACAGTTGTTACCAACCAGGGGACAGTTGTAACTACTAACCAGGGGACAGTTGTTACTAACCAGGGGACAGTTGTTTCTTTTCAGTGGACAGTTGTTACTAACCAGGGACAGTTGTTACTAGCCAGGGGACAGTTGTTACCAACCATGGGACAGTTGTTACTAACCAGCAGACAGTTGTTACCAACCAAGGGACAGTTGTTACTAACCAGCAGACAGTTGTTACTAACCAAACGGACAGTTGTTACTAACCAGGAGACAGTTGTTGCTAACCGGGGGACAGTTGTTACTAACCAGGGGACAGTTGTAACTACTAACCAGGGGACAGTTGTTACTAACCAGGGGACAGTTGTTTCTTTTCAGTGGACAGTTGTTACTAACCAGGGACAGTTGTTCCTAGCCAGGGGACAGTTGTTACCAACCATGGGACAGTTGTTACTAACCAGCAGACAGTTGTTACTAACCAAACGGACAGTTGTTACTAACCAGGAGACAGTTGTTGCTAACCGGGGGACAGTTGTTACTGACCAGGGGACAGTTGTTACTAACCAGGGGACAGTTGTTACTAACCAGGGGACAGTTTTTACTAACCAAGAGGACAGTTGTAACTAACCAGGGGACAGTTGTTACTAACCAGGGGACAGTTGTAACTACTAACCAGGGGACAGTTGTTACTAACCAGTGGACAGTTGTTACTAACCAGGGGACAGTTGCTGTGTCATAGCACCTACCACGTGCTGTGATCTCTGTTACCTCCCTGTTCTCTCTTCATTTTGTTTAAACTTATTACACAAAGTATAACAAAAAAGCTTCAATCGTGGGTTTTTTCCCTTACAAACTTAATAGTCCCATGTTACACATGGAAATCAGCAGAGTGAAATAAATCGAGATTTTTGATGTTAATACATGGTTCCCTCTTACGGGCAGGCCGAGACTCTGTCGGTGATGAGCAAGCCAAAGAACTTACGTGTCAAGTCATTCAGTGACCCCCGAGGACCCCAATGAACCTTCTCAGTCTCATTTGCCTTTATTCCACGGCTCGTGAGTTCTAAATGGTATGAGTTGCATAACTACTTCAGTCATCAATGGTTTCATTGAAGATTAAATAGGTGCGTTCGAATTGAACCGTATTTTCAGAGGGTGCGGGAGGCTCCTTTGCCGTCAAGTCACTCCCTTTCTCTGAATGTCAATCCATTTTTTTCGCGATGTTCCCATATTCCTAGCAAAATTATTTTCCTCACTACAATATTTTCTTCGCTTGGATATTTATTATTCCACTGGCCTACCGTGGTCTCTGGGAGAGAGGGATGGGATATAAAACCACGCCCCCTCCCTCCCTCTCTCATATGAGGTGGCTTCTCCTCGTCCAACATTCCTTCAATTCATTCCATATCATCCTTGAAACATTCTATTTCCTCGTGGTCTCTTCCTTCACAATAAGATTCCTCGTAACCTTTTAGTTCTTCACTCTCTGAAATTTATAAATCCTCTAACCTCTCCATAGCCCACTAACTCAGTTCGTTTCTGAACCATAATCCAAAAATAAATTGTAGAGTGTGTAAGCAGGACAATATCCACGTACGTAGACTTGAATCACAGCTTTGGTTGGGCTGAAGATCGTATCCTGGTTACGGACTGAAGATTTCCTAATGACGTTATCACTACTCATTTACGTCAGTCTTTCAACTCTATGGCTCGTATGTAAGACTGATTTGAAGGTTATCAGCATGACATATTTCTTATGCACCTACCCGGCCAGGAATCCAGAAAACACAATTTTGGTAAATACGTCGAACAAAAAACGAACATTGTAATCTGAGTAAGGAGTTGATGACTTAACCAGTTTGAACATAGCGTTCAAAATGATGAATATGCACAAAAAACAGATTTTAGGAAGTGTTTTATGATGCCATCTACAGATGAGATCAATGGATATTATGAATGCAAATTGGTACACAAACTTGGTTGAGAACTATTTATGAGATCAATGGTATATGATAAATGCAAGTTGGGACACAAACTTGTCTGAGAGCTATTCCTAGAATCGGGACGTCACAAGTAATTGTTCTCCATGAGTAAAATACCTCGAATTACAGTAACATTATCTTAATTTAAAGCACAACAAAATTGACCGTAGATAAATGTGTTTCGGATCATTAGGTGTTAAAAGAAATCAAATGTAGTCATCACAAATAGTCTTCATACTATAATAAATATTTCGGCTATTCAATGGTACCTCTACCGAGACGCTATGTGTTGCTAACCCTATTATTAGCAATGGCGATTATTCCGTGTCAAGACGACAATCAATTCGTTTGAGGTCTTGGTCGCGTTACCCTGACTGGCCCTTTTTCGATCCATGTCCGTAGCCCTGGTTATTGCAGTCCCTGCTATCGTTGGCCAACAGTAATCAGAGGTACTTCAGGCATACGTCTTCCGTTCCAACACCTCCAGGCTTGTATTTGCTTGCTTAATACGTCTCCTCTCCGATTGCACTCTCTAAATCTCGTTGACATCTGCTCGATGTGTGTGAGTGTTTCGAGTGTCTTTCCCGCTTTTCGTTGGCACTTTCATGTAATTACTCGTCCATTGATGCTTTGAATGTCTTAGTTGCATCCAATGCATTGACGACAACGCTTGTTCTAACATCTTTGAGCACCACTCTTGTTCTCTTTAACCCTGCTCCCTTTACCCTTGCTCCCTTTACCCCTGCTCTCTTTCACCCTGCTTCCTTTACCCCTGCTCCCTTTACCCCTGCTCCCTTTACCCCTGCTCCCTTTACCCCTGCTCCCTTTACCGCTGCTCTCTTTACCCCAGCTCCCTTTACCTCAACTCCCTTTACCCCTGCTCTTTTTACCCCTGCTCCCTTTACCCCTGCTCCCTTTACCCCTGCTTCCTTTACCCCTGCTTCCTTTATCCCTGCTTCCATTATCCCTGCTCTCTTTGTCCTCTGCTCCCTTTACCCTGCTCCCTTTACCCCTGCTCCCTCCACCCCTGCTCTTTTTCGTTCTGTGTCATATTGACTTGCCCAACTGTGCATCCCATTGCATCACCACTATCACTGTTTTTCGTCATGCTTTTCAGGAACATTTCTGTAGTCAGAAGGCATTAGTCGAGCCCGTGTCCAGGTCAGTCAGCTCCCATTGCTTCATTAATGTTCCCTTAGATTTCAATCACTTAGCCGGGGCTCCATCTGTCGTTTGCCTATGGGGCTTCGTTTCTCTACCATCTATGTTTATAATGATTCTTTTTGCCTATGAGGCTCCGTTTCTCTCCCATCTATGTTTATAATGATGATGTTTGCCTTTGGGGCTCCGTTTTTCTCCCATCTATGTTTATAATGATTCTGTTTGCATATGGGGCTTCATTTCCCTCCCATTTATGCTTATAATGTGCATTCTCCGATTTCTGTTCAATCATTCCTTCTCACAACTTATGTTGTTTTTTGTCATATTCATACTTTCCTTTGATCTGCTTCTGCCCAGCACTTTTTCAGTACTGGTGGACCTACTCTGTTCCGTTTCCAATCATTACTGCGTTTCAGTATTCCTAAGGCTAGCTCTCCGTCCTTTGTCCTAGCGTTCGATTCTTGAGCCTCGTTGATGTCCAAGAGGAGCTCATTCCCTGTTTTCCTGAGTCTAATTCTTTCTCTTCAGAATCACCTTTTTGTCACTGGTAGTCCTTTTGATATACTCTTCTTGCTCCGTTCTAGCCTACCATGGCTCTTGTTCAGATCCTCAACCTGTTTTTGCTCATGTAACCCTGTTCCTCCATTCCAATAATCCAATCCTTCTATCCCCAACCACATTAACGCTCGCCTAACCCTATCATACTTGCCTATCAGCCCCGGAAGGAGGCCATCGACCTCCTCCCTACATTCCGGAAAGTGAAAGAAATCAATATTAAAGGTCTAAAAAATCTGATTTCGTGTCAATACTTTCAACAAATGATTTATAATTCCCCCCCCCCCACGGGGAAATTCTGGTTACGCGCCAGCCTTTTCTATACTTTGCCTTCCACCCACCCTGGTCCAGGACGACTCTACGATGTTGATGCACACGGGCGTGGGGGCCGCTGAAGGGGCACCCTCCAACTCCAGGTACTGGGTGATGGCCAGGATGGGGCTGGGGAGAGAGAAGGAGTAGTGAGTCATTAGAGTAGCTGATGGGTAAGGAGGAGGGGAAGTGAGAAGTCACTGGGGTAGCTGGGGAACGAGAGGAGTAGGGGGCATTGGGTAAGAAATAATCGAGATTGAACCGAGCTTGGTTTTGGAGGGTTCCCAAGTCCGACTATGGCAAGGCCCACACATGGGCTGTGAAGCTAGTATACCATGTGTGTCTTCAGGAATATCTGGTGCTGGACCCTAAATGCGTTAAGAAAGTGTAATTTATGGTAAGCAGTATATAAATAAGCAGTATTTAAATATTATGACAGGAGGTCGATGTATGGGGCGAGCAGTTGAAACGGCAACAGCCAGTTGTAAATTGCCAACAAAAAGTGTTATGTTAAGAGCTGTTTGTAGAGATAGCTTTGGTTACGTATGTGTTGTAGATCAGAAACAAGTCAATACACATTAAAAAACAACTTCTAACAGTTATTACACATATAGCTAAATTGGTTTGGAGCGCTGAAACAAGAGTCAAGTCCGCACTGGTCTTCTTTATACGCAAAAGTTTATTTGAACTGTTTCCATCAGACGGTAGTTATTACTTCACTCCATAAAAACAATAGATTATTTATGAAGCTTTATGGACTGCACTGTTGTTAGGTCAACCATATTTTACGGATATAAAATTACAGTAGAATTTGTCGGAAATCTGGTGCACCATTAATAAATTCACTAGAGTGTGAAAAACAAGGTGGAGAACTTGAAATGTTGCCCTTGTAGACCTTCAAAATCAAGTAAGCCTCGTGGCTTACTAAATTAATCTCGAATAGAACGAGACACTGAACGGTCCATCATATACTAATGCGGTATTTGAGGTTAGTATTCATGATTGTAAATATCAATTTTATGTGTCAATTCGGTCTCTTCACAAAGACATTGACGGAAATAGATTTTCAATTTTTCCAGTTTCCGATTCAACATTTTTGCTAGTATTGTTCGGATTTTTTTTAAACTGAGGATCACAAACAAAAGATCAAAAAGCAATCACAAGAGCAGGTAGGATCCCACAGCGAGAAACAAGTATTCTTTTCAAACAATAACACATCATTATGAGCATTTTTAGTTACATGTATGCATCATTCAACATGTCATGAACATCACATACATCGACTACATTTGCTATGAATCGCGAGATACCCAGAATCCTTCTATCCACCAGCACTGATACCAAGAACGCCTATTATGAAGCTCTATTCATGGTTTCAATGACCTTATAAAGAGCTTACTCTCTGTCCTTC
Source organism: Gammarus roeselii (assembly GCA_016164225.1). Taxonomy (NCBI): domain Eukaryota; kingdom Metazoa; phylum Arthropoda; class Malacostraca; order Amphipoda; family Gammaridae; genus Gammarus; species Gammarus roeselii. Next base: position 9,879 of record SDVV010007483.1, read on the forward strand.
TCGACCTTTAGTTCAGTTGAAAGTTCATGGTTTTAAGAACCTTCTAATGATCTCATTGTTTTAAGGACCCTCTAAAGAGCTTACTTCTTGTTCTTCTCGATCTTTAATTCGATTTAAAGCTGATGGTTTTAAGGACCCTCTAATGAGCTTACTATTTTTATTTCTCCACCTTTAATTCGGTTGAAAGCTCATGGTTTCAAGGACTCTCTAATGAGCTTACTCTTTGTCCTTCTCGACCTTTAATTCGATTGAAAGGTCATGGTTTTGAGGACCCTCTAATGAGCTTACTTTTTTTCCTTCTCTACCTTTAATTCGGTTGCAGCTCATGGTTTCAAGGACTCTTGAATGAGCTTACTCATTGTCCTTCTCGACCTTTAATTCGGTTGAAAGCTCCTAGTTTTGATGACCCTCTAATGAGCTCACTCATTGTTCTTCTCGACCTTTAATTCGGTTGAAACCTCATGGTTTTATGGACCCTCTAATGAGCTTACTCTTTGTCCTTCTCCACCTTTGATTCGGTTGATAGCTCATAGTTTGAGGGACCCTCTAATGAGCTCACTCTTTGTCCTTCTCGACCTTTAATTCGGTTGAAGCTCATGGTTTGAGGACCCTCTAATGAGCGTACTCTTTGTCCTTCTCGACCTTTGATTAAGCTCATGGTTTTAAGGACCCTCTAATGAGCTTACTCATAGTTCTTCTCGACCTTTAATTCAGTTGAAAGCTAATAGTTTTATGGACCCTCTAATGAGCTCATTCTTTGTCCTTCTCGACCTTTAATTCGGTTGAAAGCTCATGGCTTTAAGGAACCTCTATTGAGTTTACTCATTGTCCTTCTCGACCTTTAATTTGGTTGAAAGCTCGTGGCTTTATGGACCCTCTAATGAGCTTACTCTTTGTTCTTCTCGACCTTTAATTCGGTAGTTAGCTCATGGTTTTAAGGACCCTCTAATGAGCTTACTCATTGTCCTTCTCGACCTTTAATTCGGTTGGAAGCTCATGGTTTTAAGGACCCTCTAATGAGCTTACACTTTATCCTTCTTGACCTTTAATTCGTTTGAAAGCTCATGGTTTTAGGGACCCTCTAATGAACTTACTCTTTGTCTTTCTCGACCTTTAATTCGGCTGAAAGCTCAGGTTTTAAAAAACCACTAATGAGCTTACGCTTTGACTTTCTCGACCTTTAATTCGGTTGAAAGCTCATGGTTTTAAGGACCCACTAATGAGCTTACTCTTTGTCCTTCTCGTCCTTTTATTCGGTTAAAAGCTCATGGTTTTGAGGACCCTCTAATGAGCTTACTCTTTCTCCTTCTTGCCCTGTAATTCGTTTGAAAGCTCATGGTTTTAGGAACCCTCGAATGAGCTTACTCTTTCTCCTTCTCGTCCTTTAATTCGGTTGAAAGCGATACTCGAAGAAAGGTGCATTTTTCATGATGAATTTTAGGCACTTACACACAGATTTCATGAGAAAAAAAAATGGGGGTCATGAAAATCGCGATCGTCAACCGCTAGTCATTATTGATCCGTCATTAAGAGAACTAAAGTAGTGCAATTCATAGGTTATAACACCCTTTGTGAATGAAGTGTGGTTGTGTGTTCCGCACTTATATCATCTTAATTAGGGCAATTCATAGGTTATAACACTTTTTGTGAATGCAGTGAGGTTGTGTGTTTTGCACTTAAGTCATCTTAAGTAGTTCAAACCTCAGCTTATAACACCATTGTGATGCAGTGACGTTGTGCGTACGTAAAGTTCGGGTTCTGCAAACATTTTAATCCAGCTATAAAAAAAAATTACCCTTGATACCTACATAACTTGTATCTCTTATTCACGCTCAACATAGCAACAAATCCTGTGGAGCAAGAAAATCTTTTTGGCAATCATTATGGGCATTAGAAATTGTTCATTGGCATGAGAGCAATTCGTTGAACAGACGATGAACTACCTCTCCCCATTGCGCTAACAAATAGGAAGAAGTGTAGGGGAGAATTAACTTTTATTAGCTCTTCCCATTGGGCTAACATATAAGAAGAAGGGTGGGGGAGAATTAACTTTCACCAGCTCTTCCCATTGGGCTAACAAATAAGAAGAAGGGTAAGGGAGAATTAACTTTCACTAGCTCTTCCCATTGGGCTAACAAATAAGAAGAAGGGTTAGGGAGAATTAACTCTTACAAGCTCTCCCCATTGGGCTAATGGATAAGAAGAAGGGTAGGGGAGAATTAACTCTTACTAGCTTTCCACATTGGACTTAAAAATAAGAAGAAGGGTAAGAAATAATTAACTCTTAACAGCTTTCCCCATTGGGCTAACAAATAAGAAGAAGGGTAGGGGAGAATTAACTCTTACTAGCTCTCCCCATTGGGCGGCTAACAAATATGAAGAAGGGTAAGGGAGAATTAACTCTTACTAGCTTTCCCCATTGGGCTAACAAATAAGAAGAAGGGTAAGGGAGAATTAACTCTTACCAGCTTTCCCCATTGGGCTAACAAATAAGAAGAAGGGTTAGGTGAGAATTAACTCCTACTAGCTCTCCCCATTGGGCTTACAAATAAGAAGAAGGGTAAGAGAGAAATAATTCATACAAGCTCTCCCCATTGGGCTAACAAATGAGAAGAAGGGTAAGGAAGAATTAACTCTTACTAGCTCTCCCCATTGGTCTAACAAATAAGAAGAAGGGTAAGGGAGAATTAACTCTTACTAGCTCTCCCCATTGGGCTAACAAATAAGAAGAAGGGTAAGGGAGAATTAACTCTTACTAGCTCTCCCCATTGGTCTAACAAATAAGAAGAAGTGTAAGGTAGGGTTAACCCGTACTAGCTCTCCCCATTGGTCTAACAAATAAGAAGAAGTGAAAGGGAGGGTTAACCCATACTAGCTCTCCCCATTGGTCTAACAAATAAGAAGAAGTGTAAGGGAGGGTGATCCCTTACTAGCTCTCCCCATTGGTCTAACAAATAAGAAGAAGGGTACGAGAGGTTAACCTTTACTAGCTCTCCCCATTGGTTTAACAAATAAGAAGAAGGGTAAGAGAGGTTAACCCTTACTAGCTCTCCCCATTGTTCTAACAAATAAAAAGAAGTATAAGGGAGGGTTAACCCTGACTAGCTCTCCCCATTGGTCTAACAAATATGATAAAAGTGTTGGGAGTGATTTATATTGAGTATGGAACGGCTTGGAGCAGGTTTGCAATTCATTTTGTCCACTGATAACGAAATACTCGACGCATAAATTTTCCTGTAATGGCTTAAAAAGTTTTTTCGAAGAAATTGCGCACTGAATTTACTTTATTCTCGATGGTCTGGTGAAGACTTGAGGGTTGAAAAAACTAGGATTTGAGTTAAAATTCCATGCATGCAGCGGAGCCTAATAAAATGAACAGTTTTAGATTAAGGAACACTTACTGAACAGAACGATTTGACGAAACTTTCAAATTTAAGAGGATATTTATCATGAACGCTCTGCGCAGTGAGCAAATCTGTCTCTCTTACCACGTGTCTGGATTTATTCTGTTTAAAAAACTGTTTCATTTCGCCGATGATTCACCCACCCACTTTGAAGGTTTTTCAACTGTTTTTCGTTTCGGCTTGAATTACTTTTCCGACTTCTACAGATTCTAGAATTAGTGATCATCTTTCTAATATTTTAAACAGAAATGCTTTCAACTCCCTATTTTGATTATGAATAATTTCTCGGCTGACCGCTCCTAACTATGCCATCCTCACGAAGAAGCGTCGTTTTTCTCGTCAAATTCTATGCAGGCCGAATAAAGTTCCTACTTCTTATCTCGAGCCTCGAGATTGAGAGCCCTCTTCTGATAGACCATTTGTTTCCCAGTCTCTTGAGTCACGTCTTTTAGACAATAATAAGCCGGTCACTCTTCCCAAGACGAAGTCTACCAGATGACGTCACCAGCTTGAAAATGGTTTCGTGTAGTCTTCATTAAGACATCGTTTGTTAGATGTTTTCGTGTAGCACTGTCTATTTCTTCAGGGGAAGAAATAGACAACGACCTTGTTGCGTATATTTTTTACACAATACTTCCGGCCCTCCTCATATCCAAGACAGTAGATGAATTATATTACGAACTTACTGTACTAATCCGTCTTGAAACAATGCCTCTGGCCCACTGCTGGTCGTCAAAGTACCTCGACCGTGCTGTTCTTGTTATTGAAGATGCCTCGGGCTTGCTTCGGAGCCAATACAGATGATGCGGAATACTAAACTTTTGCTGATCGCTCATTTTATTCTGACACAATACCGCAGTCCCACCTCTGGTCCATTCCTGGCCCAGTGCAGATGTTTCTTACGAGCTGAGGCATTTAGAATGCCATGTTTTCCATTACTTTTCGAGGATACCATCCCAACCTCAGGCACCCAATTTATGGATGGAGCTTGCGACGAAACCACGACCTATTCAAAGTGAATTAAATTTCAGCCTATAAGCCATTGTTCCTTGTCTGGAGAATTTTCAAGCCTCTTCGAATATCTTGAATAATACTATGAAAAGGAATTCCGTGAATATCATGGATGCTGCTCGAATATTTCTAACATACTGAACAAATAGGATCGCATGGGATTGCATTCAACTAACTATAGCTGGTGGGATGCAGTTCTTGTGAGATGCGCGTGTCCATCATTAAAACACACCTCGCTGAATGTTGAGGGATAGACGGGCGCTGTATGTTGTTGAGGGGTGAACGGACGCTGGATGTTGAGGGATGGACAGACGCTGGATGTTGAGGGATGGACAGACGCTGGATGTTGAGGGATGGACGGATGTTGGACGTTGAGGGAGGGAAGGACGCTGAATGTTGAGGGATGGAAGGACGCTGGATGTTGAGGGATGGACAGACGCTGGATGTTGAGGGATAAAGGGACGCTGGATGTTGAGGGATTGAGGGACGCTGGATGTTGAGGGATGGACGGGCGCTAGATATCGAGGGATGGACGGACGCTGAATGTTGAGAGATGGACGGACGTTGGATGTTGAGGGATGGACGGACGCTGGATGTTGAGGAATGGAAGGACGCTGGATGTTGAGGGATGGAGGTTCGCTGGATTTTGTTGAGGGATGGAGGGACGCTGGATGTTGAGGGATTGGGGGACGCTGGAAGTTGAGGGATGGACGGGCGTGAAGACACGATTCGCAGAAATTGCTTACTGATGGGTTTCAGCGTTGGATAAGATACTCCATCTAGATACTTATTCTAATTTCTTTGTCCATGTTAACCTCGTGAAAAGCGGACAGAGTATTTTGACAATGCATCTAGACACTGTATTGTGCCCAGCACTGATCGATCGAATAGACATTGGGTAGTTCCTTTCAGTGCACGAAATTGAACTAAATGTTACACTTGATGTCTTTAAGCGTTAAAAAAACATCTTGCAAAGGTAAAAACTAAACGTGGTCAAGTACACGGAGCATTTTTTACCAGTTTTCCAGGTCAGGGGTAAGTCAGAAGACTCACCTTACAAGAGAGGTTAGTGAAGCTGACACAGAGGGAGTGGCACGGCACTCATTAACAGGTCAGCACTGTAACAGTGCATTGCTGACAAAGAAGCCTAAAAAGACGTGAAATTAAATTCACGAACAAACTCGGCTACATTGAAAAAGATTTTACAACACCACCTATAATAGGTACATTTTGGGACAAGCCATGACCCGGCTAAACAGGTCAAACAGTTAGGTCAAACAGGTATAACAGGTCGATCCGGCCAAACCGGTCGTCATCGACAATTGTTTTTCTATGTGAGCTCCAGCCTTACATAGGCGGACGATAGTGATACAGTCTGACATAGGCGGACGATAGTGATACAATCTGACATAGGCGGACGATAGTGATACAATCTGACATAGGCGGACAATAGTGGTACAATCTGACATAGGCGGACAATAGTGGTACAATCTGACATAGGCGGACGATAGTGATACAATCTGACATAGGCGGACGATAGTGATGCAATCTGACATTGGCGGACGATAGTGATACTATCGTACTTAGGTGGATGATAATGATACAATCGTACTTAGGCGGACGAAAGTGATACAATTGTACATAGGCGGATGATTTATGATACAATCGTACATAGACGTATGATAATGCTACATTTTTTTATCGGGACAGTCAGAAATTCATTGTATACTTCAAATTTAACATTTAGCGACTATTTTGAGACGGAGAAATACCCTTCTTCTTGACGAAGAGAAATTTGGTAGGAGAGAGGACAGTTCGAGATGATAAAAAAAAGTTTATTTGAGAAAATTTGACAATTTGGAGAGTTTTCGGTCGGTCGCGCGACGCATCGTCTGCTCCGCTCCCACTATACTTACTCCACCCTCAAACCATGTCGTCGTATTGTGATGTAATGGGGATCATCGTTAGTTAGAGGGTTTCTCGCTGTAAAAATCATCTTAAAATGTGAAATATGTGCTGCAATGAACGGAAGCACCTCAAAATGGTCGTTAACTTGAGAGGTAAATGTATTGTGTAACTAAGTCTAGTTTGTTACCTAGTGTCACATTTCGAATAGAAGAGGCCCCAATATTGTTAAATCGTGGCTTACTTCTGCACTCTAACACCATACGCGTCAAATACCTAGCGAAAGTGATCAAAATAGAATAATATTGCACAACTTTCTTATCGTTGGTCTGATTCCGTTCAAAAGTGTTGAAAATAAAACAGTTTTGTCGGCCTTGTCACTATATTGTACTCTGTTCTGTCCAACGTGCCAGTTGTCCTGAAGCAGCGAAGCCCGACGCAGTACAGATCACCAGAGCAGCATCAGGTGTCATCCTTCAACTATCGTTGTCATTTCAGAGTCCCACGCCGTCCCCATGTCCTCGCTTCCCTTAAATGTGGAATAGAATGCTCATGCTATCTCAAGGCTACTGTTACCACATGGTGCTCAGGGCTGAGCTATTCCTTGCTGTTTTCATGGCTCTTGTTGCCACGTCGTGCTCAGAGGTAGTTTGCTCCTCGCCCTGTCAGGGCTCTTGTTGCCACATCGTACAGATGCAGACACTAGGTCGCATCCCCCAGAAAGGGGGGTGGTCGACGGCAAGGCGCACCTCACACCCTCATAAGCTCAGACTCACGCAACTTAGCCCTTTTGTGCTAAAGGGTCCGGCCGGTAGCCCCCCAACTTAGACTCTGGGTCATGAGTGCAGTCCGAGGATCCGTCGTCAGCAGCAGAGCCCGACAGTTTTCACTGGTTTACCCCCGCCGCGTCATAATGACCGGGCCCCCCCACCCACGACCATCCCGACAGCGGGATGCCAAGGGCGGGAAAGCACATCAGAGCAGCGTCAAAATCATTACACGCTCTCTCGCCACCTCCACATTCATGTCTCTCCTTCCCAACGCCTGCCTCAGACCATCCATCCACACAAATCTCCCTTCATCCATCCTCTCCATGTACCCGAACCATCTCAGTACACGCGAATCCACTCTGTTCTCCAACTTCTTCACTATCCCTGTTCTGATTCGAACAACGTCGTTGGTGATCCGGTCTCTCAGCGTTACTCCAGCCATGCTCCTCAAACACCTCATCTCGAAAACATTCAACCTTCTTCTCTCCTCTGCTCTCACCCCCAAGCCTCAGCTCCGTAGAGTACAGTTGGGACAACAACACCCTCATACAGCCCTCTCTTTGCTTCCATCCCCAACGTCCTACAGCTCATTACACTCTTTAGTGCACCCAACACTTTACATCCCGCCTTCACTCGCGCATTCACTTCAGTTTCCACTAGTTTAGTTTTCTCCACATGGGAGCCCAGATACATAAAACACTGAACTTCCTCCAAGAGCTCTCCATTTAGGGTGACACTAATTTTGCTCGCATCGACAGTCCTCGAGCATTTCATTACTTTACTCTTACCC
>SDVV010007484.1:0-17757 GCA_016164225.1 Gammarus roeselii
GCTCCAGAGTGGCAGGATTGATGGCAGTGACGTTAACGCCTGTCAGCTCCAGAGTGGTAGGATTGATGGCAGTGACGTTAACGCCTGTCTGCTCCAGAGTGGCAGGATTGATGGCAGTGACGTTAACGCCTGTCAGCTCCAGAGTGGTAGGATTTATGGCAGTGACGTTAACGCCTGTCTGCTCCAGAGCGTCAGGATTGATGGCAGTGACGTTAACGCCTGTCTGCTCCAGAGTGACAGGATTGATGGCAGTGACGTTAACGCCTGTCTGCTCCAGAGTGGCAGGATTGATGACAGTGACGTTAACGCCTGTCAGCTCCAGAGTGGCAGGATTGATGGCAGTGACGTTAACGCCTGTCAGCTCCAGAGTGGCAGGATTGTTTGCCATCTACTGTCCTCAGCGCACGTACTGCAGGGTGTCATTTGCCGTGTGTATTACATCAAACACGGCACCAACCTGCCCCCTGCGTAGTCAAGACAGTAGAACAATTTACAAATGACGAACGCTTCCCTTGACACGACGCGTTGGTGCAATATTAATCTTGTCTAAGAGAAATGCTACGTCACGCTCTCCGGCGTCATAAAACTGTCGTCTCGGAGAAGAACGAGTTGAGAATGGGGCTACAGTGAGGAGGAACCTGCATTAATATGGGGCACTATACGGGTAAATGGGGCTACAGTGAGGAGGAACCTGCATTAATATGGGGCACTATACGGGTAAATGGGGCTACAGTGAGGAGGAACCTGCATTAATATGGGGCACTATACGGGTAAATGAGGCTACAGTGAGGAGGAACCTGCATTAATATGGGGCACTATACGGGTAAATGGGGCTACAGTGAGGAGGAACCTGCATTAATATGGGTCACTATACGGGTAAATGGGGCTACTGTGAGGAGGAACCTGCATTAATATGGGGCACTATACGGGTAAATGGGGCTAGAGTGAGGAGGAACCTGCATTAATATGGGGCACTATACGGGTAAATGGGGCTACAGTGAGGAGGAACCTGCATTAATATGGGGCACTATACGGGTAAATGTTTGTCTCCAGTGAGCCACGGTAACTGAAGAATCACATTCGCGTACATTTTCGTAGTAGTTATCACGTAAGAATGTATAGATTTGACTTAGTGCAACGCTCAATAATTTACAAGGTTAAAGAAAAGCTCAAGGTTAAATTTAAAACAAAAATCTTCGAATCTCCGTCAATGTTCACCGGAATTGTATAATATTGTTATATATTTTTTCATAAGCAAACAATTTTCTAGTGAACACAACAACATTGCGTAGTTGCGACCCTCTTAGAGCACTGGGGGTACAGTGAGATGACTTGCATCTTGCGCGAATGCACGTACCTTGAACAATACCTTGTCTCAGCTTTATTTGCCTGTTGGCTTATTTCTCACTGCCAAAACAGGCGAGGCGACATGCACCTATAACCTGATGCGCGTTTACAACGAGTCTTTCTTTACTCACTGCGTTCCCTGTTTAATTCCTCTAAAAGATTGCTGCCCCGTCCGCCAGCTGCTATAATCTTTAGGAAAAGGTTTCCAAAGCGTAGATTTTTTTTAATGTTAGGTTTGCTGTTGCCATTTTTTTTACTTATGTTGGCCAAGACATTAATGTTCATTTTACTCCCGTTAAATGTGTACAGTATCACATGCTTGATTGTTTAGTTTTTGGTCCATGAATTAGGCAGCTAAAATGATTATATGTGCCTCTAGAGTTTCAATTTGTGGCAAAGGCAGTAAATTTCGCAGTTGGCGACACAATTTACGACAGGCCTTGATAGAATAAACAGTTGGCAGTTGGCGACACAATTTACGTCAGGCCTTAATAGCATAAAAAGTTGGCAATTGGCGACACAACTTACGTCAGGCCTTGATAGAATAAACAGTTGGCAGTTGACGTCACAATTTACGTCAGGCCTTGATAGCATAAAAAGTTGGCAGTTGGCGACACAACTTACGTCAGGCCTTGATAGGATAAACAGTTGGCAGTTGGCGGCACAATTTACGTCAGGTCTTGATATAATATACAGTAAGCAGTTGACGACATAACTTACGTCAGGCCTTGATAGAATGAACGGTTGGCAGTTGACGACACAACTTACGTCAGGCCTTGATAGAATAAAAAATTGGCAGTTGGCGACAAACCTTACGTCAAGACTTGATAGAATATACAGTTGGCAGTTGACGACACAACTTACGTCAGGCTTTGACAGAATAAACAGTTGGCAGCACAACTTACGTCAGGCCTTGATAGAATAAACAATTGACAGTTGGCGACACAATTTATGTCAGGTCTTGCTGGAATAAACAGTAGGCAGTTGGCGACACAACTTACATCAGGCCTTCATAGGATAAATACTTGGCAGTTGGCGACACAACTTACGTCAGGCCTTGATAGAATAAACAGTAGGCAGTTGGCGACACAACTTACGTCAGGCCTTGATAGAATAAACAGTTGGCAGTTGGCGACACAACTTACGTCAGGCTTTGATAGAATAAACAGTTGGCAGTTGGCGACACAATTTACGTCAGGCCTTGATATAATATACAGTTGTCAGTTGACGACACAACTTACGTCAGGCCTTGATAGAATAAACAATTAGCAGTTGGCGACACAACTTACGTCATGCTTTGATAGAGTAAACAGTTGACAGTTGGCGACACAACTTATGTCAGGCCTTAATAGAATAAAAAGTCCGCATTGGTGACACAACTTACGTCAGGCTTTCATAGTATAAACAGTTGGCAGTTGGCGACACAACTTACGTCAGGCCCTGATAGAATGAACAGTTGGCAGTTGGCGACACAACTTACGTCAGGCCTTGACAGAATAAACAGTTGGCAGTTGGCGTCACAACTTAAGTCAGGCTTTGATAGAATAAACAGTTGGCAGTTGGCGACACAATTTACGTCAGGCCTTGATAGAATGAACAGTTGGCAGTTGGCGCCACAACTTACGTCAGGCCTTGATAGAATAAACAGTTGGCAGTTGGCGACACAACTTACGTCAAGCTTTGATAGAGAAAACAGTTGACAGTTGGTGACACAACTTTTGTCAGGCCTTAATAGAATAAAAAGTCCGCAGTTGATGACAACTTACGTCAGGCTTTCATACTATAACCAGTTGGCAGTTGGCGACACAACTTTCATCAGGCCTTGATAGAATAAACTAAGTATGTTTATATGTAGTGGAGAGTAGAGGATGTCCTCCAACAATGTCCATCGGTTGGTCATTACTCTTCAACCCTAGTTTTAAGTTAATATAAAATTCACCCAGGTAGCAAATGTTGTCTTCAGAACAGCTCACGCTGACGAAGACTTGGTACGTATCATCTGTGTAATCTAAAATTTCTGTTATTTTGTCAACATGTCATTATACCTAAATAAATTTTAAATCCATAAACGGTTGGCAGTTGGCGACACAACTTTCGTCAGGCCTTGACAGAATAAACAGTTGACAGTTAGCGACACAACTTACGTCAGGCCTTGACAGAATGAAACAGTTGGCAGTGGGCGACACAACTTACGTCAGGCCTCCATAGAATGAACAGTTAGCAGTTGGCAACACAACTTACGTCAGGCTTTGATAGAGAAAACAGTTGACAGTTGGCGACCCAACTTTCGTCAGGCCTTGATAGAATAAACATTTTACAGTTAGCGACACGACTTACGTTAGGCCTTGATGGAATAAACAGTTGGCAGTTTGCGACACAACTCATGTCAGGCCGTGATAGAATAAACAGTCGGCAGTTGGCAACACTACTTACGTCAGGCCTTCATAGAATGAACAGTTGGCAGTTGGTGACACAACTCACGTCAGGCCTTCATAGAATAAACAGTTAGCAGTTGCCGACACAACTTACGTCAGGCCTTGATGGACTAAACAGTCGGCAGTTGGCGACACAATCTACGTCAGGCCTTCATAAAATAAACCCATAACCATAGATGAGCATCAAATGGGAAGGCTGGTGCGCGTTCGCGTATGGCGCTGACCGTCACCAATAACAAGCCGGCGGTTAGCGTATGGCGCTGACCGTCACCAATAACAAGCCGGCGGTTAGCGTATGGCGCTGACCGTCTCCAATAACAAACCGGCGGTTAGCGTATGGCGCTGATCGTCACCAATAACAAGCCGGCGGTTAGCGTATGGCGCTGACCGTCACCAATAACAAGCCGGCGGTTAGCGTATGGCGCTGACCGTCACCAATAACAAGCCGGGGGTTAGCGTATGGCGCTGACCGTCACCAATAACAAGCCGGCGGTTAGCGTATGTTGCTGATCGTCACCAATAACAAGCCGGCGGTTAGCGTATTGCGCTAACCGTCACTAATAACAACCCGGCGATTAGCTTATGGTGCTGACCATCACCAATAACAAGCCGGCGGTTCGCGTATGGCGCTGACAATCACCAATAACAAGCCGGTGGTTAGCATATGGCGCTGACCATCACTAATAGCAAGCCGGTTGTTAGCGTATGGCGCTGTAACTCACCAATAACAAGCCGGCGGTTAGCGAATGACGCCTACCGTCACCAGTAACAAGCCGGCGATTAGCGTACTGCGCTGACCGTCACCAATAACAAGCCGGCGATTAGCGTACTGCGCTGACCGTCACCAATAACAAGCCGGCGGTTAGCACATGGCACCGACCGTCACCAATAACACTACGGCGGTTAGCGTATGGCGCTGACCGTCACCAATAACAAGCCGGCGGTTAGCGTATGGCGCTGACCGTCACCAATAACAATCCGGCGGTTGACGTATGGCGCTGACCGTCACCAATAATAAGCCGGCGGTTGGCGCATAGCGCTGACTGTCACCAATAACAAGCCGGCGTTTAGCGTACAGCGCTGACCGTCACCAATAACAACCCGGCGATTAGCGTATAGCGCTGACCGTCACCAATAACAAGCCGGCGATTAGCGTATTGCGTTGACCGTCACCAGTAACAAGCCGGCGGTTAGCGCATGGCGCCGGCCGTCACCAATAATAATCCGGCGGTTAGCGTATGGCGCTGACCGTCACCAATAACAAACCGGCGGTTAGCGCATGCCGCTGACCGTCACCAATAACAAGCCGGCGGTCAGCGTACAGCGCTGACCGTCACCAATAAAAACCCGGCGATTAGCGTATAGCGCTGACCGCCACCAATAACAAGACGGCGATTAGCGTATTGCGCTGACCGTCACCAATAACAACCCGGCGATTAGCGTATAACGCTGACCGTCACCAATAACAAGCCGGTGATTAGCGTCTTGCGCTGACCGTCATCAATAACAAGCCGGCGGTTAGCGCATGGCGCTGACCGTCACCAATAACAAGCCGGCGGTTTGAGCGGGGCGCGAAGAGCACAAGCGCAAACCGAGCAGCGTATTTTTATGATATTAGTCGTATTAGCGCATCTTCATTTTGCCGAGGTGATGCATTGTGCCACTTTGGTCTCAGCTGCAGCGGTATTGAGAGCAGCAGCGGTATTGAGAACAGCAGCGGTATTGAGAACAGCAGCGGTGTTGAGAACAACAGTGGTATTGAGAACAGCAGCGGTATTGAGAACAGCAGCGCTATTGAGAACAACAATGGTATTGAAAACAGCAGCGGTATTGAGAACTACGGAGATATTGAGAGCAGCAGCGGTATCGAGAACAGCAGAGGTATTGAAAACTACGGGGATATTGAGAATAGCAGCGGTATTGAGAACAACAGTGGTTTTGAAAACAGAAGTAGTATTGAGAACAGCAGTAGCATTGAGAACAGCAGCAGTATTAAAAACAACAGTAGATTAGATTAGATTAGAGTAAGGAAAACAAACGAGCACGAGTGCTCATGTCGAGTGTTTCCTTTGAAAAAAGTGAAAGAAAAGTGGGGGATAGTCAAGTCAACGAGGCTATAGAAATTCACGCGCTCGTACAGAAAAAGAAGGTTGTAAGGACAGAAAGAAGAGAAACCACAACTACCATCACCACCACCCCACTACTACCCGTGGCATTTCACCCTGGAGAAGAAAGGGTCGAGTGTCAGGGCGACAATTCAGGAACGGGGCGAACAAGATGGGAAGTGAAGAATTCAGGTTTCAGGCGGTCGCATCTCAGACGGTCGAGCAGAGACGGACACGCTTATACGCTTAGCAGACTCATACTTCGCCTCGAGCGCATGCCTGTCGACTTGCCCCAGAGGTTGGGTCAGGCTATTCCAACTAGGTATTGAGTCTGCTTCCAAAGGAGCATATGGGAATTGAATTTCGACAAGTATGTGCATATTTAGGAGAGCAGCACACCCAGTTGCCCGCTTAGTGGTCCTCCCCCATGTGCTCAGAAGATTAAGTCTTATGTACGCAAGTGGTTCCTTGAAGGCTGTCGCACTTCAAGGTGAGACGTCAGAGTGACATCTCCTGGGAATAGAGTTGCTCGTGGCAACTCCTGAGTTCAGTCAAAAGAAACACGAGTATTTTAAATTTCGAAAAACGGGTATTATTGCAAGTTTCGGTCCAAGGATGGCACGAGCATTTACGTTTTGAAATTGTGTTGAATCGAGTTTAGTCAGAAGATACTAAAGTATTTTAAATTTAAAAAAACAGTTGTTGCAAGATTTTGATCCAGAAAAGGCAAGAACCAATATCATACGTTTATAGAACATTTTCAAAACATTGGCTCTCACATCGAATAAAAATAAATCAAAAATCTTTTTACGTTTTTAAGGAACAGTTATCGCAAAGTTTTAGTCCAAATAGGGCAAAACCGGTATTTAAATTCTGAAAAAAATTGAAACATCGTGGAGAAAAGGTTATCACATATACGTCTCTCCTCTCCCTGCTGCACTAGGTCTCGCCAAATCAGTGCTACAAGATAGAGAGAAGACGGTTAGTTCATTCACACTGTATTGAGAACAGCAGTAGTATTGAGGACAACAGTAGTACAGAGAACAGCCGTGGTATTGAGCAAAGCAGTGATAATGAGAAGCGGTGGTATAGATAACAGCAGTGGTATTGAGAAGCAGCAACGGTATTGAGAATAGCTGTTGTATTCAGAACAGCAGAGGTATTAAGAACATATGTAGTATTCAGAACAGCAGAGGTATTAAGAACATATGTAGTATTCAGAACAGCAGAGGTATTGAGAATTGCATCGGTATTGAGAATTGCATCGGTATTGAGAATAACAGTGGTTTTAAGAACAGCAGTGGTTTTGAGAACAGCAGTATAAGTAAGGACTGACATTGGGAATAGTAGTGGTATGAGAACAGCGGTGGTATTAGATATTGAGGACAGCAATGGTGTTGATAACTGCAGTGGTATTGAGAACAGCAGTAGTAATGAGAACAGCAGATGTACTGAGAACAGCAACGGTAGTGAGAACTGCAGTAGTATTGAGCATGACAGTTGTATTGAGAACAGCAGCGGTATTGAGAATAGCAGTGTTTTTGAGCAATGCAGTGGTCATAAGAACAGCAGTGGTATTGAGAAGCATTGTTGTTGAGCAAAGCAGTAATATTGTAGACATCAGTGGTATTCAGAACAAAATGCTGTTTAGAACAGCAATGGCATTGAGAACTGCAATGAATTGAAAACAGCTGTGCTATTGAAAACAAAAGGTATTGAGAGCAACAGCGATATTGAGAAGAGCAGTGGTATTGAGAACAACAGTGGTATTGACTATTGTGGACAGTAGTGGTATTGATAGCAGCAAAGGTATTGAGAATATCAATGTTATTGAGATCAGCTGTGGTATTGAGAACAGCAGTGGCATTGGGATCATCAGTAGTATTGAGGACAAAAATGATATTGAGAATAGCAGCGGTAATGAGAATTGCAGTTGGTTTGAGAACAGCATTGGTGTGTAGAACATACTGGTATTGAAACAACAGTAGTATCGATATTGATGACAGCAGTGGTATTGCGAAAAGCGGTGGTATGGAGAACAAAAGTGGTATTGAGAACAACAGCGGTGTTGAAAACAGTAGTGGTATTGGGAAAAACAAAAGTACTGAGAAAACCAGCGGTATTGAAAGCAACAGTGGTTTTGAGAACATCAGTATTATTGAGAACAGCAGTGGTATTGAGTGAAGCAGATATATTGAGAACAGCAATGGTATTCAGAACAGCAGTGATATTCAGAACAACAGAGGTACTGAGAAGAGCAGTAGTATTGGCTAGTGAGAGCAGCTGTATTATTGAAAACAACAGCGTTATTCAGAGAACAGTGGTTCTGAGAACATCATCAATATTGATATGAAGCAGTGGTATTGAGAACAGCTACGATATTCAGAACAACAGTGATATTGAGGAAAACTATGGTATTGAGATAAAGTTGTTGTATTGATAACAACAATGATGTTTAGAATAACAGTGGTATTGAAACAGCGGCGGTATCGAAAATAGCAGCGGTATTGAGAACAGCAGGGGTATTCAGAACAACATTGGTATCGAAACGCAACGGCAGTGAGGATAGCAGTGATATTGAGGACAGCAGCGGTGCTGAGAACAACAGTGGTATTGAGAAGAACAATGTTGTTGAGATCAGCTGTCGTATTGAGAGCAGAAGTGGCATTGGGATCATCATGGTATAGATATACATCAGTGGTATTGAGGAGAGCGGTGGTATTGAGGAAATGTGGGATATTTATAGAATAGCAATGGACGTGCGAACAGCAGTGGTATTGAAAGCAGCAGTGAACAATAGCGATATTGTAATAACGCAGTGGCATTGAGAATAACAATGGTTTTGAGACCAGTAGTGGTAACAAAAATAACCCTGATAATGAGAACGCAGCGATATTGGGATAAAACAGAACAGCATTGGTATGAAGAACAACATTGGTAATGAGAACAATGGTATTGAGAAAAACTCTGGTTTTGAGACCAAACAGCATTGGCTTTGAGAACATCACTGGTTTTGAGTAAAACAGTGCTGTAGATAACAGCAGCGGCATTGAGAACAATAGTGGTGTTGAGAACAGCAAGGTTACTGAGGACATCAGTGATGTTAAGAACAGCAGGGTATTATGGATCAGAATGGTTAAGTGCAGCTGTGGTATTGGAAACAGCAGTGGTATTGAGAACCTCAGTGTTATTGAGAACAGCAATGGTATTGATAACAGCATTGCTATTGAGAACAGCAGCAGCAGTGGTATTGCAGTTAAATTACTCACTCATATCAGTACTACTGAATGCATCTCTGCTTACAGAAATATCTCAGCCATCTGGCGCAACAATATTGCTGCGACTCAAAGATAGGGCTGATGCGAGCACCACGTCACGGCTATTGAGACCACACCATTAACCTTATTACCTCATAATGGCCATCGCTTAAGAGCAACCGACCATTAGGGTCACGGCAGCCATTACCGTCTACCCTGTCGCCGCTCGCCACGCCTCCGCCTGTTCAGGGAATAAAGAAAACGTCGACGGAAGCCAAGGACGTGTTCTTGTTCGTTTGTTAAGTCATCGTGGAAGACAGTGGGCCTGAAGGCAGTCGCTGTTATGGCACTTTGATAACAACCTGCTGGCGGAGAGAGCATTTAACACAACACTGGATGTTGAAATGACGGAGGTAGAGCGAGCGTGGATGATCATACATATCTTTGCCCTGTCGTCGCTACTGATCCAAAACCCGTCCACGCGCCCTTTGTCGTGAGTGGGCTTATTGGCTGATCTCTCGAACGGGGTCCGACAGCTTTCATTGTTTCACCCCAGCGCCACCCATTCATCGCCCTATGCCCCACCACACGCTCTTTATCATTTATATTGAGGCAATGAAACTGTACCGCAGCATTTTTTTAGTCTTCATACGATGGCTTATTCTGTCATTGTTCTCACGCCGTTATTGATGCACGTCGTGAAAGGAGGCTCAGAATAAACTGAAACAACGTTCTTCCCCTTCTCTTATCACGCCGTTATTGATGCACATCGTGAAAGGGATCACAGAATAAACTGAAACAACGTTCTTCCCCTTCTCTTATCACGCCGTTATTGATGCACATCGTGAAAGGGATCACAGAATAAACTGAAACAACATTCTTCCCCTTCTCTTATCACACCGTTATTGATGCACATCGTGTAAGGAGGCTTAGAATAAACTGAAGCAACGTTCTTCCCCTTCTCTTATCACGCCGTTATTGATGCACATCGTGACAGGAGGCACAGAATAAACTGAAGCAACGTTCTTCCCCTTCTCTTATCACGCCGTTATTGATGCACATCGTGAAAGGAGGCTCAGAATAAACTTAAGCAACGTTCTTCCCCTTCTCTTATCACGCCGTTATTGATGCACATCATGAAAAGGGTCACAGAATAAACTAAAACAACGTTCTTCCCCTTCACTTATCACGCTGTTATTGATGCACATCGTGAAAGGGATCACAGAATAAACTGAAACAATGTTCTTCTCATTCTCTTATCACGCCGTTATTGATGCACATCGTGAAAGATGTCACAGAATAAACTATCTGAAACAATGTTCTTCCCCTCTTCTCATTCCAAGGACATCTACAGGCTTCAGCCTAAAATCAGTCAGTTAACAAAGGTTGGCTCGAGGTGGTAAGGAGTGAAGAAAAACTCGAATTTTCCACAATTTTAAACTCTTCAAGTCCACTAGTCTCTTCTCCTATTGGTCATTTAACCTACCTTAATGACGTCACGGAGACCAGATGCAGATGACCTTGCTGTTTCTCTTACACCCACCACCCTTGCCTGCTTTATCTCTCACCATTCGCTTTCTCACTGTACCGTTTTTTGTGCGTTAAATTATTGGTATGGTCGCCATCACATTAATTCATATATGCATCATTGTAATATGTGTGTCCCACCTGCCTTGGCCTACGGCCCTCTGCTCACATGCCGCTCCTGCTCACCAGCTGCCTCTACCAACCTGCCAACCTTTGCTCATCTGCCGCCTCCTGCACACCTGCCGTGCTGCAGGCCTCCCCGAGCTTCCTCTGTCGCCCCAACCATTAGCCCCGCGGGTGCTGACACTTTCATTGGCAAGGGCAAAATTTAGCGTTCCGGCTCAGCCCGCGAAATTGGGGCAGGCGACTCACAGGGCATTAATTTTGTTTGTACCTCGTAATGAGGAGCGGTGATGGGGCGAGGCTGTGAGGATACACCCCGGCCCAGGTGGTGGGGGCTATTAGCTGTTCCTATACCAGTATTAACAGGATGTTGCACGGCTAATGAGGATCAGAGAGTGGCAGTGGTACAGTGCTTATGATGACATGAAACAGCCGTGTCACGTTGCTTATGATAACATGACAGTGATGGTGTTACGCTGCAAGTGATAACATGATAGTGATGGTATCACGCTGCTTATGATAACACGAGAGAGGGGCGGTGTTATGCTGCTCATGGTGATACCTGAGTGGTGGTGTTACATAGTCTGATAATGCGCTTGGTTTCCTTCCATTTGTACAATGTGACAAATCCACTAACCGCCAAGTTTTACCAACCAACCTTCCGAAAGACTTCAAAGCAGGGTGTTCTCGTGTCCACCTTTCGTAAGCCTTTAAAGCAGGGTGTTCTCGTGTCCACCTTTTTTAGCCTTCAAAGCAGGGTGTTCTCGTGTTTACCTTTTGTAAGCCTTTTAAGCAGGGTGTTCTCGTGTTCACCTTTCGTAAACCTTCAAAGCAGGGTGTTCTCGTGTTTTTGCAACACGAAAACACCCTGCTTCGAGTTCTAGAGCAAGCCCATTTACTCACAGACAATCTTCTCACATGCCTGAACGCTGTGGCGCCAACGGAAACTAAAACAATGGAAAGCAAGCCGGTGAAATGGATTACAGAAAAACTGCGAAACGAAATTGCACTTAAAAAATATCTCAAACGCAGAGCAAAACGGAGCATCACTTGGTTAGCATTATTTCGAATTCAAATTAGAAGAGTCAAACGAGAAGTCAAGAGGGCAAAAATTAAATACCATCTTGAGGAACTAGAACAGTGCAAAAACAATCAAAAAGAAACATTTAATGTACTGAAAATAAATGTTCTCTACAAAAAAAAGATCACCTCGCCTACTTATCCGAATACTCAAGCAACTTCAGAAAAGTTTAACAACTACTTCGCGGGAGTTGGGAAACAGATTTTTGAAGAGGTAACCCAGGAAGCTTATCAAAGATTACAGAGCGACGCAACAGATACATGGAGTCCAAAAGCTTTCGATGGAGGCAGCGACCAAGAAGCAAACGTCAAATGGAAACCAAAGCAAGCATCGCAACACGAAGTAAAACGAGCTGTATTTGTCTTGAGGAACCCAATTTCTACAGGAATAGATGGTTTAGCCCTACAATATCTGAAAGACTGCCTTATAGTGACCTTGTCTTATATCAGCACAGTTATTAACACATCCATAGCAAGTGAGAAGAAACTTTTCCAGAGATCTGGAAGCATGCAATCATAAAAGCAATTCATAAGTCTGGGGACAAGAATGAACCATCCAAATTTAGACCGATCAGTCTTCTGCCTGTCCTATCCTAGATTCTAGAAAAGGTAATATCTATCCAATTTATTGATTACCTCGAATCAAACAAGCTGTTCACTGACTGCCAGTATGCTTATCGGCGAACATTGTCAACAGAAGACACACTTATGAGCATCACTGAAAATCTGTACAGAAACTTTGATGAGGGGCAGATATCTCTGCTGGTATTGCTAGACTTATCGGTAGCATTCGACAGTGTATGCCATACAATTATTTTTTTCAAGCTCCGCAACATCGGAATAAACCCTACTTGGTTCGAAAGTTACCCGATGAATCGGCAACAATCACTTAAACTCGATAACGCAACTATGTCAAACTCGACCACAGTTGCCTCTGGGGTCCCTCAAGGTTCGATACTTGGCCCTTTGTTGTTCTTGGTTTTTTTAAATGACATCGACTGTAAATTACCAAAAAATCAAGCGAAAATGGTAATGAACGCCGATAATGTTCAAATATTGCTTTCGTGAAAACCGTCAGATCTGAATGCGCTGAAAGACGACGCTGAGACAGCCTTAACTAATGTGAAATATTGGTATGATAAAAATGGACTCAAGCTCAACTCTGAAAAAACAAACTGAATCTTGTTCGGCTCGAACTCGAAAAGAAAAGCAGTTCCAATGAATTTCTCTATCAGGTTAGGCAAATATGACATTCCTGTTGAAGATAAAATTATAAGTCTGGGAGTATGGTTTGATCCCGATCTTTCCTTCAAACACCACGTAACTACTCTGTGTTCCAAGTTGAATGGAACACTTTTGTTCCTAAACTCTGCATAAAAAGAATTGGATTTCAAATCAAGATTACTGATTGTCCACGCTTTAGTATCTTCTCGTATTAACTACTGTCTGTCAATTTGGGGGAAATGCACCAAAACTCAAAGAGAGAAAGTGCGACGTTGTATAAACTTTGCGGCAAGAATAACATGCGATGGTAACCACAGCAAACGAGACCATGTAAGTCCTCCCCTCGAAAAATTACAGTGGCTCAATATCGACAACAAACTGACACTCCATGAGTCGATCAGAATTCATAAAGATCTTCTAGAAAAACATTCACCTGGCAGCCAAAGGCACATTTATTCTCGAGGTGGAAAGAACAATCGATTCACAAGCAATAATGAGACTCTGCACGTTGAACACAGGAAAACAGAAACTGCCTGTCGAGCTTTTTCGATCACTGGACCAAAATCCTGGAACAACCTCCCAACAAGCCTCAAGAATCTTGAATCCAACACGTCCTTCACGATCAGGCTTAATGAACATCTATTGACAGATCAATTCAAAACGGTAACTTTGCCCACAAACACAAGCTAAATGCATAATACCAGTAAGCAGAAAATGCATTATGTTTTTCAGCATGTCCGAAACCACCACCACCATAACTCTCAACATTGAGACACCATCTAATTGTTTTTACTCTGACAATACATATGTTTTCTATGTTGCTACCGATCACAATTGTCTTTGCCAATTACCATAAGTGTTAACTAGCGTTTTGTCTATTTCGATGTTTTAAATGTTCCAGTCGTTTTATCATAACTAAAATACGAACTCAGTCTTTTAGAGGAACGATAGGCCACTGCTAACTTTGACAAAGGTTAACTCGTTTTAATATAATTCATTGAATTATTTCTAACAAATACCGTACTATCTTTGATGATACAATCATTGCCTTATTAGCTTATATTTTGCTTTGTCTTCTATAAGAGAAGTATATTCATCCGACTTGTGTACTCCAGTATTGTATTATTCTGATTGTCAATCATTTAATCATTTCCTAGCGGTCTTGAAGTGTGTATATTCAGTTGTTTGGAATGTATTTTAGGTATAACTTTTTTGTATATCTTATGTCGCATTTTCACCCCTTCATTATTAATACTATGGCTTAGACCCATCTTTACAATATGTAAGCTCTTTTCGATTTCCCAACCCAATATTGTATTCATATTTTCTGTATAATTCATGTCGTCCATCCACATCTTTGTCATCGTACCATAATGTAGACTACTCATTATAATATGTTAGCACATTTCGATGTCCCAACCACATGTTCTCGGGACTCTAACCACATTCATGCGTGATTTCCCTCTCCATGTACTTGTTATTTTCCACACCCATGTATTTTGTTATTTATCCACCCCAAGTATTTTTTCTTTTTCAACCCCGCGTGTCACTGGTTTTCCCAACGCTATGTAGTCGGAATTATTTTGTCAAAATAGACTTTTTCTGAATGTGCAGAGATGAATGTGCACAGATGATACTATTGTAAATAATATTTCGCTCTACGTAATCCGTACCGGCTGCCCCTAGAGATGAGCTGTGACGAATTCAAATTGAACTCTCGTTGTCGTTAATTAAAATAGCGTAGTTGATAATGAAGTTTCATGTCTTATGTTTAAGAATTTATTTCTTACCTTAATAATGGGAAACCCATTGCCAGACGATGGAAATAAATGATCTAATAAAAAAGAATAATAATGACGGACGCCGCCCATCCGCTTATGCCTGGCCCAGTATTGAAATCAGTGCGACAGCTGCCCGTCCAATGCTGTGGAAGTCGGAACCAGCTATAAGGCCATCTTTTAGGCAGCAATAACAATGACTGGCCCTCACATAGTACAATAACACTTTATCTGGCCCTCACATTGTTCAATAACTCATTAGCTGGCACTCACATTGTACAATAACTCTTTAGCGGACTCTCACATTGTACAGTAACACTTTATCTGGCCTTCACATTGTACAATAACACTTTATCTGGCCCTCACATTGGACAATAACACTTTATCTGGCCTTCACATTGTTTGATAACTCATTAGCTGGCACTCACATTGTACAATAACACTTCATCTGGCCTTCACATTGTACAATAACACTTTGTCTGGCCATCACATTGTACAATAACACTTTAGCTGGCCCTCACATTGTGCAATAACACTTTAACTGGCTCTCACATTGCACAATGACACTTAAACTGGCCCTCACTTTGCACAATAACACTTTTGCTGGCCCTCACATTCTATATTACCTATTTTGCTGGCCCTCACATTGTACAATAACTCTTCCGCTGGCTCTCACATTGTACAAAAAACTTTAGCTGGCCCTTACATAGTACAATAACACTTTAGCTGGCTCTCTAATTCAACAATAACTTTAGCTGGCCCTCACATTGTATAATAACTCATCAGCTGGATCTCACATTGTACAATAGCTGGCCCTCACATTGTATAATTACTCTTCAGCTGGCTCCCACATTGTACAAAAGCTGGCCCCCACATTGTATAATAACTCTTCAGCTGGATCTCACATTGTACAATAGCTGGCCCTCACATTATATAATAACTCTTCGGCTGGTTTCCCACATTTTACAATAGCTGGCCCTCACATTGTATAATAACTCTTCAGCTGGCTTCCCACATTTTACAATAGCTGGCCCTCACATTGTATAATAACTCTTCAGCTGGCCCCCACATTGTACAATAGCTGGCCCTCACATTGTATAATAACTCTTCAGCTGGCTTCCCACATTTTACAATAGCTGGCCCTCACATTGTATAATATCGCTTTGGGCGGCCCTCTACTAGTGGTACCTACGGTTCCTCTTTTTTCTGCGGCATATTACTTGCTACTACTTAATTTGAATTGCTCTATAATCACCACCCTCCCTCCCCATCTGTTTGCTGCGTCCCCCCACCATTCCCATGCCCGCTCTTCCTCAGCAGCTGGCCGATTGTCCTCACTTCATGGGGAGGTCAGAGACGGAGGGGGAGGGGTATCTTCCACTTAGCATTCTCTCATTGGAAGAACTGGGTTACTGGGTGCAATGGGGAAAGGGGGGCGTGGCATGCTTGCACCCCCCTTCCTTCTTCGGTATCCAATACTTAACCAGACGGACTGCGGGGACTGATAGGCACATCCCGTCCTCAGCTGCAGACGGACCAACCAGCACGGCTTCAAGTGGACTCCGAGGATAGGATGCTCTGTGTATCCTGTTATGATAGGTGCCATTGATAGGCGCAGCAACAGCCACTATCAGGTTTCTGTTGCTATACGACACAGAGCAGTCTCCTGCCACTGATCTCTTTCCTCATCCTGTATCCTCTATTGCTCCTGACACTGACCTCTTTCCTCATCCTGTATTCTCCAGTGCTCATGATCCTGACCTCTTTCCTGCCACTGACCTCTTTTCTCATCCTGTATCCTCTATTGCTCCTGGCCCTGACCTTTTCTCTCATCCTGTATCCTCTATTGCTCCTGGCCCTGACCTTTTCTCTCATCCTGTATCCTCTATTGCTATTGACCCTGACCTCTTCCCTCATCCTGTATCCTCTATTGCTCCTGACCCTGACCTCTTTCCTCATCCTGTATCCTCCATTGCTCCTGACCTTGACCTCTTTCCTCATCCTGCATCCTCCATTGCTCCTGACCCTGACCTCTTTCCTCATCCTGC
This sequence comes from Gammarus roeselii, assembly GCA_016164225.1. NCBI lineage: Eukaryota > Metazoa > Arthropoda > Malacostraca > Amphipoda > Gammaridae > Gammarus > Gammarus roeselii. Next base: position 16,925 of record SDVV010007484.1, read on the forward strand.
ATCCTCCATTGCTCCTGACCCTGACCTCTTTCCTCATCCTGTATCCTCCATTGCTCCTGACCCTGACCTCTTTCCTCATCCTGTATCCTCTATTGCTGTGTCCCCGATTAAATCGCTCTCGAGTTTTTCCGCTCGTCTAAGATGATCTCAAATGATTTTTTTAAGCTTTCTTTAAGTGCGCGAGTCCGCAAGGCCTGCAATTTCCAAAGTATGGCCAACTTTCGGGAAAATACTTCTTGATAAAACTTTGTGTCCGTTCCTGTTTTCTTTGGATTTTGTTTCTTCTTCTCGACGACGACAAAGAATAATAATTCGGTCTCGAAACCTTTCTAAACTAAATTTTAGGTATTGATTGCTTGGTCTGTTCCCTTTACAAAATTTCGAAGGTAAAGGAACACTACGGCCTCTTCCAATGTTGCACATGAACAACATACCATCTGTTTGTGAATAAACTTTTAATTATTTATCATTCATAATGTTAGGGTACGCAAAGGCGACCATTTCAAAAGGAAAACTAAACTGACTAACATTTCGGGAAAAAAAACTTTTTGTGGTATTGATTCAATAAAGGGCGACATCGTCATACGGCCGAGGTTGTCGTACGAGAAAACTAATACTTTTCCGAAGTTGCCGTCACTATTGCTTATTACCACGCAGCATCTCGCGTCAATTACTGAGGTAGTCGTACGGGAGCAGTTAGTTGTCTCGTACGACAACATCAGCCGTACGACCACCGTGAGATTACCCTTGCTGCAATTTCATAGTGCATGGCCAATCAAACTGTTTCTAAACACCTTGTTTATCCAATATATAAATGATAATTATGTATATAT
>SDVV010007485.1:0-17757 GCA_016164225.1 Gammarus roeselii
TCAAACTGGGGAGTTACGTTCCAAATATAATCAAATCTTCATCTTCATTACTCACATTTAAATCCAAATTCAAATAAAATTTTGTCTCACAATATTTATACAGTTATCTATAACTATCACATATCATTCATTATGAATCGTATTATCAGGCCTTAGTTTTTCTCCAGTATTACAGTAGTTTTCAATGCCTTTTTAGATTTACTAATTCACGTTAGGTCACTGTTCAAATAGGTTTATGGCTAGATAGGTTGCCCGTTAAACATTTTGTTTTCTCGAGCCCGCATTCTGTTACTTTGTATAAATTTTTTTCACAATCTTGCTAAGCATATACATGGGTTTATATGCTGCTCTGTTGGTGTTCATATGTAATTAAAACTTGTAAACAGATGTGGCAATAAAGTGTTCCAAAGTGTTAGCCGATGCACATCGTGACTGGGGTGGGCGTTACATGCACCATAAAAGAAAGAATTGCACAATAACAAGCAAAGGTCCCTATACATAAATTTTGAACGTCTCTCCTTTAGAATTAAGGAAATTTACTCAGCAGTTGTCGCCGCGCCATAAGTCTCCAGCTATCTATGGGCTTGAGGCTCAGCGGCAGCGGCTCCCCAATGATCCGTGAGCCCCAAAACGATGGCAAGCCTCGGCGTTGTTGAGCCTTGGGGCGTTGGTGAGCCTTGAGAAGTTGGTGAGGCTCAAGGTGTTCGTGAGCCTCGAGGCATTGGTGAGGCTCGAGGTGAGTGAACGTTTGTGAGCTGTGAGGTATTGATGAGCCTCAATGGTCTGAAGTAATTAAGTTTGTGACTGGTCCATCGTCAGCGGTCGAGAGGCCACATGAAATTACTGACCGCACGAAGGGCGGGGCAGGGATAACGCGAATGCGTGGGCAGGTGATGACGGTTGTGTGGGCGTCTGGTGTCGTAAGCACTTTATGTAGCGATGCTGCCTGCCTGATTTATTCCGTGAGTTTGTGTCATTTTTTGGCCCTTTTTGTAATGCTTTATATTCGCATTAATTTCGATTTCTACTCATACGATCTTTTTGTTTGAACAGTTGATCATTTTCAAAAATTAGGATTGCTTGTATGGGCAAAGAACAGTTGACAGATAACTATCTAGGAAAACCTTTCGTTTGCGTTCAATTTTTGTTGTGTCAGGAGGAATGTTGACACTTGCTTTACCTCTTAGTTATTAGAGGAGCACATGATATTCATCAATATTTTGCTACTGGTTAAATTCACTCTGGGATGCCATACCTAGCGGAATCACACCCAGCTCACTTATGGTGCGAGATTAATATGTGCCCATACATTTTCATTCTTGAGGAAAATTTTCCGCCTGGTATATTTTTTTTAACGATTCGGCATCACTGCTTAACTTGACCTTTTGGAGTGTTTCATCTTAATAGCCGAACATCTTTGTGCAAATTGTCGTCCACTTCCTCGCACAGTTTGTCAAATGCTTCTCTAACTTTATCGTAGATTTTGCTTGCACCGTATAACGAAGACTTCACTTTTCAGCTACGTCATCAAGCCTAAACATCAAGGATAGTCTATCTACCTACTTGACAAGTACTACAACTTAAGTTGAGAATTACCAGTCACCGTATACAGGGCATAAAGTGTGCAGTGCAGGCCTTTATTGTTTTGCCTGAGACATGATTATCCAGAACTCCCTAAACCACAAGACTCAATAGAAGCATTGAACGTACTGTCCAAATCAAAAACAGGCGATTGTTGCCGGCATTCAGCGCTCTTGGCGGAGGAAACAGTACCTCTCGTTTCTCTCTATAAAAACACTTTTACAAACCAACTTTTTACAACCATTACGACATAACAAATAGAAACTGTTGATCCATCCAAAGATGCTTTCTTACTCAATGATTGATCCTATTTCTCGAAGATATTGTCCCACGATACTACGATGTCAAGATAGGCTAAGGCCATGCAGAAAAAAATGATTTAGCCAAATGAGACAGGAGAGGAAGGAAAAGGGGTCGAAACAGAGCCCGTTCCAGCCTCCAACCAAGCTCAGCTGCTCCCTGCCACACTCAGGCTGACAGGCTTACACTTATTTATACTCACTTGAACAACACTACTCCTGTTTATGAACGCCATTTCGGATATATTGTCCTCATTTCGGTAGGTAAGTTCTGTTTGAAAATATGGAAAAAGTGGTTCTAGAACTGCCTCATTTAATGTATTGTAATAAAACATATATACATTCTCTTGTTTTGTTTTTGTTTTGCACCGAAAAGTCGTTAATGGGTAATTTATAGGAACGAAACTAATTTTTCTCACCAACTAGTGAACGGAGCTTATGTGAGAAGCTTGTTACTGCACTTGTGTCTCAACATTGCTAGTAAATAAATGGTACGAATGAAATTTTCGTCGAGTTCAAATGTGGATGCAAAAAAATCTTTAATTTTTCTTCTTCTTCGTCAAGTCTTTGATAGCGATTGTAGGGTCACTAATGTTAATTCCAAATCCGACGTGAAGAATTGATTTATAAGCCGTGTTCATATATATTTCACTGGGCTTTGTTCAGATATGATCCCTAGAGACTTGTTCAGATATATTTCCTTGAGCTTTATTCAGATATATTCCCTTGAGCTTTGTTCAGATATATTCCCTTGAGCTTTGTTCAGATATATTCCCTTGAGCTTTGTTCAAGTATATTCCCTTGAGCTTTGTTCAAATATATTCCCTTGAGCCTTGTCCAGATATATTCCCTTGAGCTTTGTTCAGATATATTCCCTTGAGATTTGTTCAGATATATTACATTGAGCTTTGTTCAGATATATTCTCTTGAGCTTTGTTCAAATATATTCCCTTGAGCTTTGTTCAGATATATTCCCTTAAGCTTTGTTCAGATATATTCCCTTGAGCCTTGTTCAGATATATTTCACTTGGCTTTGTTCAGATATGTTCCCTAGAGACTTGTTCAGATATATTCCTTCGAGCTTTGTTCAGATATATTCCCTTGAGCTTTGTTCAGATATATTCCCTTGAGCTTTGTTCAGATATATTCCCTTGAGCTTTGTTCAGATATATTCCCTTGAGATTTGTTCAGATATATTCCCTTGAGCTTTGTTCAGATATATTCCCTTGATCTTTGTTCAAATATATTCCCTTGAGCTTTGTTCAGATATATTCCCTTGAGCTTTGTTCAGATATGTTCCCTTGAGCTTTGTTCAAATATATTCCCTTGAGCTTTGTTCAGATATATTCCCTTGAGCTTTGTTCAGATATATTCCCTTCAGCTTTGTTCAGATATATTCCCTTGAGCTTTGTTCAGATATATTTCCTTGAGCTTTGTTCAATTATATTCCCTTGAGCTTTGTTCAGATATATTCCCTTGAGCTTTGTTCAGATATATTCCCATGAGCTTTGTTCTGATATATTCCTTTGAGCTTCGTTCAGATATATTCCCTTGAGCTGTGTTCAGATGTTTCTCTTGAGCTGTGTTCAGATATATTCCCTATTTCATTAACAGGTTAAATTGCTCGTTGGGAACGGAAAGTTTTGTAGAATTCGTCCTTATGATTTACCATTAGCAAATTTTCTTTCACTATCGAGAGTTTCTTACACTAATCCATTGTAACCAGTGCCACAGTATATTCACTACATTTCAATCTGATGTAGACATTTCTATTGCATCGACCTACCGTTTCTGTCCGTTTTAATATCACTGCTGCGTATACTTTTATTTCGGTCTGCCACAGACACCACCGAAGCCGCCCCTCTCTCATAACAGCGTGTGGTGAGTTGGATGCCGAGGTGAGAGTGATCCCTTCCAGCCCTCAGCACTCGCCTTCTTGCTCCTGACACCTTCTATGGCAATACCAGCGCGTTGGTGAACGGGCAGCAATACGCGGTCATGTTTTTAGTGTTGACCATCTATACATTCCAATTTCTTAAGATAACAACGATTTCTCGCTTGGTGTCGCTCTTTGCTCCAGATCGACGTTTTTTCTAACGGCGATACGTCTCAAATGCCGTGATTGCTGTTACGATGCGTCTCATCAAGAAGGTAGTTTCACAGTACCTACTACGTTCACCTTCTCGGTTTATGAATACTCGTTCGATGCAAGTACTTTTGAGTCGAAGTGATTGTCTCCGCTATATTAAGCTAATGTTACGTTGTAAAGTTTATATTTACCGACGTAGTTTTTCACAAAGCTTATATTTGTCACGACAATGGTGGGTGTTGTGTACATGCTTCTAGAGTATTATTCGGGTTCAATATACTTTCATATCCTATTATATCCATTAAACAGTAACATGTGTCTAACAATAATAAATCAATAGATAATTGTTTCTTATACTTGCCTCACATTTGAAACGTCCGTTTTCATTGTGCGCCCGTATTAGTGTACTCCTTACTCACATTGAGCATCATGAATGTGTTGTACACGGCAGAATGTGACGTGCGTGCAGCAGAGGGTAATTGCCGTTAACGAGTTACAAAATGATCCGGCAACATATTTTCTTTCATTGATTATAAGCCTATCTTCTACCGTCGTTCCCAGATGGTGCACATCCATTCAATTAGTAGATAAGCGTTGCTCAAGTTCCTACAAAGTTCCTCTACATACTTTTCAAACCCATCAACTCACCGTATGAAGGGTTGACCGAGAGTTCTTGTTTGCGGGTGTCGCCGCCAGGCGGTAGTATTAGGGTGTCATCGTCTACCAGAAATCTGTTCCCCAAAAACAAGCCCTGCTGCCCCCTTCTAAACTTGGGAGGAGTCCTCTTCTTCAACACGCTCCTAATAATACACTCATTACTTGGAACTGCTCCAAAGAGTACACCCGTCACCTGCAGCCCCCGCCTGGCGGAGGCTGTGTTGATGACGTTGTTTTCTTGTGCCGCTCGTCTTGCACATCGGATGGCGGAGGACGACGCTTGTTGTCAGCCACGCCGCCATTGAAATAGTTCATGTTTATTCGCTTTGGTAGGAGTTTATCTTCTATCTTGGATGGGAATACATATCCCTTTAATTAATTTTGAATACTTGGAGCTTGTAAGTTCCATAATATTGTAGATAGAGGCGAATCCTGCTCTCATATTCAGACACAAACCTCTAGATTGAAAATAGACAATTATTCCGAGAAATCTGTGTAAAAAAATATTTCAACACCTTCAAATATGTCTAAGGAGATTATTCATACTTCACATCCCTCATTGAGCAGACAGACTGCATTATAAGGCATATAAAGTTTATTTATTCATTGGAGCAGGCAATGTTAAGGAATTAATTTTGGTGAAATTAATGTGGGTTGTGCTCCAAGAGATACATTATTATTTGTGATAGTTGTAACGCTTTTGATTTCTCTGCAACGATACGCGTATCATTTACTGTCGCCTTTCCGGAAATATTCCGTGCACTCCTTTCAATTATGAGAAGAAAACTCATAGCAGCCGGTGAAATCAATGCAGCCAGTTTGTGTACGTACGTGATAAAATGGACGCAGCTCTGTCAGAATCAAGAAACTGTTTGTACTAGTTTTTTCTCCACTTCCGTTCAATTTGTCTTAATCTAGCTTCATAGAAACATATATTTTGATGTATACGACCCCCATTTTCTGATCACGAGTACTCCATGTGACCTGGTCTAAACAAGATAATAAAGCACGGGTAATAGTTACACTTCTCTGTATAACTCCGGCCGCCAATGACAAGTTTTTTTGTATATTTATGTCCCCCGACCATATAGGAACAATAAATGACGAGACTAAACTGTTGCTGTTGAAACACTGTCTTTGAATGGACCACTAATGCTGCTTGCAATGGTTTACCTCTACGATCATCATTGAAGCATGGCTATTTCTTCTAAGTGGCCAGCCAAGGACAAGATGGCTGTCCAGTCCAAGTGGCCAGTGTTGGGCGAGATGGCTCTTCCGTCCACTAGGCCAGGGTTGGTCAATACGGCTATCCCGTCCAAGTGGCCAATGTTGGGCAAGATGGCTATCCCGTTCATGTGGAAAGTGTTAGGCAAGATGGCTATCCCGTCGATGTAGCCAGTGTTGGGCAAGATGGCAATCCCGTCCAAGTGGCCAATGTTGGGCAAGATGGCTATCCCGTCCATGAGGCCAGGTTTGGGCAAAGCAGAGTATCTTGGAACAGTGTCAGAGTATTGTGTTCCAAACCTGCTTGCAGTTTCCTGACGCGGTTATAAGGAATGTATCTAGATACTCTAGTTTTGATCCCAGTCTGCATCTGCAGACGTTTTTTTGGTGAAATCTCAACACGGACTAAAGGTGTATTAACTAACTTAGAGGTTCAATGGTATTCCTACCTACTCAGTTGGGTAAGTAGCACAGTTTTGAGCAGTGACGAGGTACCGACAGAACGGCGTCGTTGATTGCGGTTTGACCAGGGATCGTTGATACCTGCGATAAATGTCCGTCCACAGCACCAACTGTCCGACCATCGTTGAGGCACTTCGACCCTGCGTTTTTACTCTTCGTAAAACCTACTGAGCTGTGGGTCTAATCATGTTTTTTTTAATAATTTGTATAGGCTTAGAACAAATTTCCAACTTTACCTTTAGCTTACTGAGCCAAAATTACCTACGTTCAGTTTTGATAATCTGTTGTAATTCAGTTTCAACGTACCAACAAATATATACATTCCAGAAGTCCCGACCAGTAACTGCGTGGTATATATGCAGTATAAACGTCAATGTATTAATAATATATAAATATTGTTTGGTGTGTCGTTTCTTTGCTGACCTTGATTTGCACCCTCCCAAACCAATGATTCAATATGTTGTTACAGGAAGAGCTGTTAAGTGTTGTCAGCTGAGCAGCTTCACCTCCATGTACGACAACCTCAAGGTGATGAGCGTAACACACGCGACAGACGCGCGCTCTTTGTAAAAGAATGCATGTAAGAAGACTTGAAAATGTTATCCACTAAAATTCTCCGCATACAATATGCGTGAGAACTGACTTCTCAACGTTGATCTTGCTGTCGTATTTTCAACTGCAGTTTTAGACCACCTCGCACGGTTTTTCTGTGACCAATTTTGGTAGAAAATGTTTGAGGTGATTCATCTTCGTATTTTCTAAAATAACAAACATGCAATGCCATGTTCGCTGACTAAAATCTTTGTTTTATGCTCTGTTCCTATTTAATGGCGGCCAAGAAACTTGCTATAATATTGAAATAAAACACTAATGATTTGTTTTACTTTCTTTTCAGATTCCGTCACCTAAAATTGAGTGCTTTCTGGGAAATGCAAGTATAATGAGGAAATAGCCGTGAAAAAACAATATTATTTGTTCAATCACATTTACAGGACAGATATATGAAGAGTACACCGAGGTCATTCATTAAGTTGACAAATTCTGAACTGATACAAAAAGTGTGGACAGTTCCAAAGGAGATTAACATAGATTGTTATTTATAATGAAACAATCCTATCTAAGAAGTTTTCGGGTTTATTGTTTGACACAGTGCTCAAATTTTAGGTTCAACTTTATTGATTTTGCTTTCAATTACTTAAGGTGCCGCTGTTGATGAACTCCGCCTATGGAAATGAAGCTCAAACGGTCGTTGAAGCAGCGCCTTCAGCATTCCAGTTTATCATGGAGGCTGTGTAGCTTGGCCAGAAGCCAAATCTGCGTACTGAATATACGGCCTCCACTCGACAGGAGTCACGACTTCAGAAGGACCTTCCTCAGCAGGTCGTTTGACAGCACGGACAGCCACTACCAAGGCCAAGGCAGCCTCAAGAGACATACACCGGTCACTGAAGGCAGGTTTAAAGACGATGCTTATAACAAGGGCGGCCACAACAGTAGCCGAAGCTCTGTGGATTCGGGTACTAGCTCTACATGTTCAAAAAGTCGCAGAGGAGTGTCGCCCATCACGCACACCCACATAAAAGGCAAGTGCGTCGTCAACCCTCACATTTACAATGAGTTAGTGAGTCGAAAAGAGCCCAGAATATGCCGTTCCATGTCAGACTGCGGTGAGACCGTCCGCACTGTCACTGTGCGGTACCCACGATGGAACTGTGAGTTCGATCTTCGAGAACTTGATGGTTTCGAAGATGGCTACAGCGACCAGGAACGTGACCGGGTTCTCAATATCAGATCCCGGAATCGCTCTTCCAAACTAGGACGACAGACAGACGCAGCCAGCTCTTTTGGGAACTGTAACGACAAGAACGACCCTGACGTCGACAGATTCAGTGATGGTTACGTCTCTAGTGTAGAACTCGTTGATGAGGAAAATTGTGCGGATAAAATTGATCATACGCGTGCTGATGATGTCTTGATATGCGAAGATGTATCCAGTGTCCAAGAGAGGTCATCGAGTACGGAGGCGCAAGGACCTAACCAAACCAGCACCTCGAGCTGCTTTCGGATTGTTTCAGGCAGTTGGCCTGGAGGTCAGCCTACCCAAGAAGCAGCAGCGAACGACAGAGAGACACAATATTCTGGAGAGCTGGAAGGTGTCAGTGAGCCCAGGGATCGATCACCTTCTGTTAAGGGGCGACGGGCTGAACGACTTGAAGCTCTTGGAATCAACACCACAACAACCGCTGATGAGTTTTCAGAGGTGGGAAGTAAAGGATCAAATTTGGAGAAAGATCCGGATGAAAATCCCGATTACTCAGAAATCAAGGTTGTTAACATTGAAAGAAGCAGCAAAGCTGATGTTCCAGCAATGGAAATTGTTGACATTGAAATTGGCAGCAACCCTATACCAACGAGTAGATGTTGTAACAAAGAAATCCCTACTCCAGACAGTCCTCTCTTTATGCCTCCAAAGAGATACAGTATTATAGTAGGTCGGCGAAAGCAAAAAACTATTCCCAACGCAATTGACGCAGTAGAAAATTATGATACAGAAGATACGCTATCCGAAATTAACAGCGAAACGAGCAGCAACGCAGAAAGAATGAGCAGGCAAAGGTTCAACCCAGTCGGCTCCCGGAAGAGTTTTGCTCGAAGATCTAGCAGACGAGGTTTCGGGAAAGGAACGATTTCTCGCCGAAGCTATTCACGAAAGTTATCCAAGAACTTGGCGAGTCTAGCTCTTTTGGCGGCGAATCCTGAGAATTGTTCAATAATAGACCCCAATGACATGAGCGATCTAGATAGATTCAGTGTGGACTGGAGCAGTGTAGGTCACTGGCATAGTTCCAGCCAGTCATCACTTAACGATATTGACGATGACAATAGACCTCCTAACGAGAGGGCTAATGATGCTGATTGCAGCGAGACCAGCAACGAGGAGGAGTCTGTAACCCGCTCTCCAATTAACCTGTTTAACGATGAGTTGGATTACGAGATGGACGAAGGAAATTTAGTCGAAGACTGGGGTATTTATGGTTCAAATATTGACCATGCACCGCTAGAATCAGACGGTTCTGACGAGAGCGATTGGGAGGACGTGGAGAGCGTCGGTAGTAACGAGTGCTCCGAAAGCGAGTTTATCGACGCGTGTCCAGGGAGAGGCGCGACGGAGGGCGGAAAGAGAGTCTACACGGTCGGTCAGGAGGAGGGGGGGGCGGCAAACACATGTTGCGTTGCTGTGGGTTCCGCCGATAAGTTGCAAGCAGTCTCAGCGTGCGCGCCGCGCGTACAGGGTTGGTGCGTCGCAGCGGGAAGTGATGCCGTCGTTACTGTCGCCGCTGGTGTTTCCTGCGAGTCCGGAGTGACCGAAGCCCAACAGTTTGGGATAGCTGAGTGTTGCATCACTTGTGGAGTCGAGGGCTGCACGATGCCTTGTAGATCATCGATACCAGTGTATCAAATGCGAAAAAATGTGGTCAGTGGAACACAAGTTCAAAAAGTGGAAAATGAGGCTAAAGTAGAGAACAGTAGTGCGCAAAGTGCAAGAGCTAGCCGGCAAAGTGGACGAGTGTCAAAATCTACAGTGACTACAGCAACTGCTAATACCAAGATTGCTCATAAACATGAAAATGAGGCCTGCGCAAATGGTAATTTTAATCGACACGCATCTCTGCCAGCAACAAGCAAGCGAAGAAGAGCAAATGATGGCAATTCAAGTTTGCCGCTTAATCGCCCCGCGCCTGATAGCAGCGCCGTTCACCTTGTGTCGCCGGCCACCACCGACCGGCAAAACACACGGCGCCAGCACAGGAACAATCGCCCGGATGACCAAGGAAGGAGCGGAAAGGGAACATCCGAAGATCGTGACAAGCGTGGAAAAGAGCTGCATAGCAATCGTCCCGCGCTCGGAGGCGATACGGCGGAGGGGTTTGATGAACACAAGAAGGAATGTTCCGGCAGTCGTACAGAACAGGAGGAAGAACAACCGGGAAGAGAAAATGTCTCTGCTAAGTGTATCAAAGCTCCTGTTAGCGATCCGTCCTATGAGGTAGACGAGCTTCCTGGGGGTCGCTCCGAAAGCCGCATCTCGCTGTCATCCATGCGCTCGGCGGATACGCGCTGTGACTCAGGTGCTGGGTCTTGGCAGAAAATACGACAGCCTCGAAATACGAACTTTTCGGACCCCACAGCTACCAGGCACAAGTCACTACCGCGGTCTAAGCCCGACGAGAGAGCTCGAGACGAGAAAGCCAAAGATGGGAGTAATTCAGCCATAAGAAGAGATGATACTGCGTCATCAATTAAGAATTCTCCAGTGTTACCGTCGAAGGAAGGTGGTTTACCACCGCATGTTGTTCCAAATGATAATTTAGTAAAGACAATTTCGTCACCTCCTCCAATGAGAACTAAATGGCGAACACAAAGTGGACCAAACTCCTGTCGCATTTCTGTTTCACCTTCGCCATTTGTCAGGGAGACTCTATCATCTCACAAAATTGTATCATCAATAAGTACGAAAACGAAATCGGAAGAAGGCATAAACCAATCTTCAGAAGCAGAAAAGTCCCGGGAGAATCATGGTTTCTCTCGTTTAAATTCATCTCTTGACGGTTCATCTCGGGCGAAGATCGTTCACCGCGTCATGACAGGCAATCGAGGTAGCTTGTATAAGAGCAATTCCCTCCTGCAAAGTAAAGGCACTCCACCTTCCGGAAGAGCACAGTTTTATCAGAACAAATCAAAATCTTCGTCCAGGGGCTCGTTGATGGGCTCTCGAAACAGCGTGTTGAGGGATAGTCTTGAGTCGTGTCGAAGGGGAAACGAAAGCTCGACCAATTCAGGTCAGACCACTCCCGTGACAGGCAGTTTGCAGTCACTGGAGTGTGTACCACCCACGAAAACTCTTCGCAGGCCAATCTCGACGGCAGCCAGAGAAATCGATCAGAAAACTGCTGCAAACGGCTGCCAATTAGGACAAAAAATTGGAAAACCTGCTGCGGTTACTCCACTTGACGGCCTGTTGAGGTCATCTAGTCGAGCGTCGAGCAAAACCAACTCGATCATCAACAGGAATGTCACCGTCGATAAATTATCCACCCGAAGTGCAGGGAGATGTGTTCGTGATCAAACCAAAGAAAATAAGCAGCACCATGACGGAACCACTTCTCTCGTGACAGGAAGGTCAATAGTTCGGGGGTCGATAATTAATTGCCTTTCTGTTGGTGATTACTCTTCAGATCGAAATACTAGTGTAATTAGTAATGTTCAAGTGTCATCTAGTGTCCGGCGAACGTCGAGCATGCAGCTAACTCGTAAGACTGTTAAAAGCATCCAGAGTACGAAGCCTCCCCTTGTTGACTCTCCCGTCGCTGCAGCTCCTACTGGAACATTTTCCTCGGTGTCGAGAATTGGGTCGAAAGGCAGTAAAATTAGTGCCTCCCACCGCATTCCATTAACTGAAAACATAAAAATAGATCAAAGCTCAACAAAGTCTACAAAAACAACGCATTTTCCTTCTAATCTAAGTTTTGAGTTACCTCAAAAAGGTATCAATATAAAACGGGAGATGATTCGTGAGTCCAGGCTGCAAAAACTTTCCAGTGAAACAAACGGAGCTGCTCCTCATTCATCTACTGACGAAGCTAGTGAATTATATGCTCCAGTAACATCTTCTGCGAATACCACCAACCGAGAGGATAGAAAGTCCGGTACGGCGACGGCGAGTGACGAAGAAACAGAGTCGAGAGAAGAACGAGTGTCGAGAAAAGAAGAAACACCAGTGAAAGCATGCTCCCTCGCGGCCCCTCAGAGAGCACCTGCCATTTCGGTCACCTTCAAGTCTGAAACTGAAACAACTGGCATTACAAATATCTGTAATGAAGACCATCTAAAGAATGGAAGTATTGAGGCCAATGGACTGTCAGAGACAAGGAGAAGCAGTGGCGCATTTTCTGTTAGTAACGTTCAAGGTTCTTATGATGACGAGGCCATTGTAATGTATAATAGTAACGCAGCTGGAACAGGTGGTTCGAATTGTCTAGAAACCGACAGTGAGACGGTGTCGTGTTTGTCCGCCGATGACAGTGACCGCTACAGCTGTACGTTTATTACTCGTCAAACCAGTTCTCACGGCACTCCCAACCAAGCCTGTGCATCGAGCCGCAACAAGAAACGCACTGAAAATGAGGTTAACGTCGTGGCAAATGCTGGGCAGTCATCAGCTGGGCCTCGGGGCTCGTTACCAAGGCAACAACAGGCGCCCACCTCCACGGCTGGAAGCGGTTCCAACACCTGTGAGAAGGGGCAGCAGGTGGTGACCATCATTGCTGCTGGCGATGGAGTGCAGGGGGCCACTGAAAAAGACGGGGGCGTGAAAGGAGTGGTTGTGACCACTGAATGTGGTGACCAGATGGTCAGCAGAGTTACTACAGAAGAAGGACACATGATAGCTGATACCACTGCAGTCGATGAACAGATGTTCGCAATCCCAGCTGAAGGTTGTGGGCAAATGGTTTCCGTGCTACCTGCAGCTACTCAGCTGCTAGCTGGTCTGCACGAGCGCTTGCCGGCCAGCTCTGTGTCCACTCATGTCGACTGTGGTGAGGGAAACGACTGGCGAAGTACATCGTTGACGAATATCAACGGAGCATTGAATGATGTAAAGCTTTTCAACGGAATTCACAAAAACAACAATACGATCGTTCATGTCAATGGAGATGATGAGTGCAATATTGAAGACGGGTGCGTCACTGTAAGAGTAAATAGTGATCCGTTCATTATTGATAACAGTGCAAGGTGTTTTGAGGGTGACATCGGTGGAAGTGTCAGTCCTCGACGCTTAGTACATGAAAGACTGGAAATGAGTTCCGAACTCAAAACTATAACCATTGATGGGCCAATTATTAGCAACCACTTCGATGCGATAATTTCTACTCTTCAAAAAGTTACATCAAGAATGGAAACCAATCCTCCTGGCGAGGCGACCCATGATACTGACCCAGAGAGCGTCACAAACCGATTGCCTGGGCACTCGCCTATCAACAAACTGGTGCTGTACACAGTGGCACCCTCTCACGCTCCTGGCCCCCGCTCGCCTCCCGCCATGCCCAGAGCCAGGAGATTATCCTTACCCAGGGACTGCGCTTACGAGGCCGGCTTCTCTCCTCACGGCGAGCACCAGAGGACTCAAGAGGACGGTGATTTCTGGCACGAGGACATTTGCATGCCTTCGTCACCCTACCGGCCACTGTTCCTCAAGCGGTATAGTGGGAATACTTCGGGGAATGTCAAGGACACGAATAACACCTGGAAACCACAGAGCTGTTCTGTGAATCTAAACAGATGTAAGACAACAGCTGAAGATCGCCTCAAGAAAAATTTGAGCAAAAGTCGGGAGCTGCTGAGTCAACTCGAAATGGAACATCGGCGACTTAAAGGAGAAGATCCCGACGACGACTTCGACGACGTCGGTGCTACCGTTCCAGGTCTCCAACATGATCTGGAGTTGTTACTCCAAACTTTGAACAAGGAAACTTCTCTGAGTCATGGATTTTATCATGGAGATGGACAAATTCCCATCGACCAATTCTGCGATTTTCCCTCTGGCAACAAATCTTTGGTCGGCAGAAGGCCACCGAAAGCAGAAACCGTAATTCGGTGCCATACAGATGTTCGCTCCAAGAAAGCCGCATCAGAGGGCCGCCATATCTTTTCGTTCCTGCAGAAGAAGAGCCGGACTGGTGCTGGGGGGCGGATGGTTGGAACACGGAGCTGTCGAAGTGGCGACCCTTCCCCGAGTTCGGAGTTCGAGCGGCGCCAGGTAGCACTTCGGGAACGATCGTGCTCAACCTCGCTTGATCCCAGGGACCGTAACCTCGAGCGGTCAGTCTTTGAGAACGAGGACACGTGTCCTCACCAACGGTCCCTATCACTGCCCAAGACCTTTCTGTCCGACAAGTACGGCCTGCAGGGCTTCAAGGCCGCCATCCCAAGGTGAGTACCTGAAATGTTTCAGCTAGTGTTATCTTTCTACATTCAAATTTCTGGTTTATCATGTATGTTTGTTTATTAATCCTAAGGTAAAATAAATCTAGAGAAATCATCACTTTTCTTTATTTGCTTAGCTCATATTTACATTTTACTTGTGTGGCCCATTGTCTCGAATTTATAAATACAAAATTTTTCTTCCGATTTATAAGTTGTGAATCAGTCCGAAAACCCGCGGGTGTTGGTGGCCCTCACCGCCTAATATACCGTCGCAATTGTATCGAAGTTTATCAAGTTATTGGCTTTGGCATTTGTTCATTTACCTGTTGTAATACTCGTTAGCTGTCCCTGCATCCTCATTAGCCCCCTACCCGTCTTGTCCTTAATGCCACAGTGCCTGGCCTTTGCGTAATGCCACCCTTGCCCTTATTGCCTGCTGCGGAAGAATCCCTTGGGTCCCCTCACGAGGAAGATTGTATACTGTAGCATACTCCTAAATTTTTTGCCAGGCTTAGGTGTCGGGTCGGTGGCGTCCTCTACCTACTGCTATTTTGGAAAAATGAGTTGATTGTAGTAAAAATTTCCTGTTTATATATTCTAAGTGCCCGTACCGTCTAAGCACTTTTTCAGCAGCAAGTGACGCGTTCTTTGTACACAGTTCGGGGCTATCATGTTTACTGTAACGACTTTCATTCTGACTTATCGTATGTCATGTTAATTTTTTATTCACGCCATGCATACTCGCACACATGGAAGTTTTGGGGCCGATGCGATGCTAGTTCTGCCCCCTTAATATTTTCAGGACCATTTCTAGACGCTTGCAAGGATGACTCGTGGAATTCAATGTTGATGAAATGTTTTGTTTCGCTCCCCTCCCCCTCCCCCTCCAGTGCCGCAAGAGGTCCTATTATTGGCATCCTCTGGCACCAGGGGGAGAGGAGTCAACCAACCACGACTAAGTGAGCGTGCTCGTAAATTAGTTACATCTGTTAAAACACACGATATGGCTGCTCACTTCCTCAGTGGTTATAGGGGATACCTCACTCCGGGACATGGCAGGAAATTATGCCTCAATCAGTAATTGATGTTAAGTAGTGTTTGACTATCTAAAATAGGTTGTAATGTTGGGTGATTCATTTCCCCTAATAACAACTTCTGCTTGCCCTCCTGTCTCATTTGTTCAGGTTCTACGTAAGCTCACCCGTTTACTTCATCTGTCTGTTACCTCGCTTCTCGCGTGCGAACAACAATTCATCTTCATCTATATCGCTCACCGCTATCACCTATTGGACGATTTCGATTACATTATTTTGTATAACGCTGCCATCAACGTGTTGACGCAACCGTACGGTTGAACTAAAAATGGGTGAGCTCACCAACCGAATTGTCCGGAAAACTTGTGCATGGGTATCTCTGGAGCCTCTGAACGGATTGAGACGAGACACGCTGAAGGGTGGCCCAAGCCCCCTAGGTTGATCAAGGTTACGCTAAGTTAGGCATAGGATTAGAAAACAGCATGTCCCAAACCTCCCTGCCATATCCATCTGATTTATTTGTCCCAGTCTTCCTGTCATAAATGAATGGGTGCCCATTAGCTTGGCTGAAGAACGTAGGTGCGCGTAGCTCAATGTTTGGGGAAACTCTACGTATATAGTAAGATTGAATGAAAGGCTAAACTCTGGTCAAGCCCCCTAACTACAGACTCTCTCTACGTGTCTGTTCCAGTAGGAGTCCAGCGTTGCTCCTACTGGATTGCGACTATCGCTTAAGATACGCTCCACATGCTTCCCCCTAAAACCTCGGCCTCGGTATTTGTTCATCAATAGTTTATTAATATACTGGACTCATTGGTGTCTGTGTTTATGATATCAGGTTGTTAGCGACATTAATTTTCGTAACCTTTTGACTCCAACAGGTATCCTGTCACTCCCACAGGTATCCTGTGACTCCCACAGGTATCCTGTGACTTCCACAGGTATCCTGTGACTTCCACTGGTATCCTAGGACTCCCACAGGTATCCTGTGACTCCCACAGGTATCCTAGGACTCCCACAGATATCCTGTGACTCCCTAAGGTATCCTGTGACTCCCACGGGTATCCTTTGACTCCCACAGGTATCCTGTGACTCCCAGAGATATCCTGTGACTCCCACAGGTATCCTGTGACTCCTACAGGTATCCTGTGACTCCAACAGGTATCCTGTGACTCCCAAAGGTATCATGTGTATCCCACAGGTATCCTGTGACTCCCACAGATATCATGTGACAGCCACAGGTATCCTGTGAAACGGTTCATATCATCCGACGAAAGTATAAAACCCAAAGAGTGGCCCTTGCCTGATGGAGAGTACTGAACTTCCTTTTTATTGTAGCTGTTCATCAGTGCACTCAAGCACTAAGTTGGTCTACACCCAACCCTACACCTTCTAGCAGCATACAGTATAGATCCTTACACCCAACCCTACACCTTCTAGTAGCATACAGTATAGATCCTTACACCCAACCCTACACCTTCTAGCAGCATACAGTATAGATCCTTACACCCAACCCTACGCCTTCTAGCAGCATACAGTATAGATCCTTACACCCAACCCTACACCTTCTAGCAGCATACAGTATAGATCTTTACACCCAACCCTACACCTTCTAGCAGCATACAGTATAGATCCTTACACCCAACCCTAAACCTTCTAGCAGCATACAGTATAGATCCTTACACCCAACCCAACAGCTTCTAGCAGCATACAGTATAGATCCTTACACCCAACCCTACACCTTCTAGCAGCATGCAGTATAGATCCTTACACCCAACCCAGCACCTTCTAGCAGCATACAGTATAGATCCATACACCCAACCCTACACCTTCTAGCAGCATACAGTGTAGATCCTTACACCCAACCCTACACCTTCTAACAGCATACAGTATAGATCCTTACACCATACCTTACACCTTCTAGCGGCATACAGTATAGATCCTTACACCCAACCCAACACCTTCTAGCAGCATTCAGTATAGATCCTTACACCCAACCCTACACCTTCTAGCAGCATACAGTATAGATCCTTACACCCAACCCTACACCTTCTAGCAGCATACAGTATAGATCCTTACACCCAACCCTACACCTTCTAGCAGCATGCAGTATAGATCCTTACACCCAACCCAGCACCTTCTAGCAGCATACAGTATAGATCCATACACCCAACCCTACACCTTCTAGCAGCATACAGTATAGATCCTTACACCCAACCCTACACCTTCTAACAGCATACAGTATAGATCCTTACACCATACCTTACACCTTCTAGCGGCATACAGTATAGATCCTTACACCCAACCCAACACCTTCTAGCAGCATTCAGTATAGATCCTTACACCCAACCCTACACCTTCTAGCAGCATACAGTATAGATCCTTACACCCAACCCTACACCTTCTAGCAGCATACAGTATAGAT
>SDVV010007486.1:0-17756 GCA_016164225.1 Gammarus roeselii
ATATATTTATGTATATGATTGGTTGATCAGTGAACCACTGATCAGTTGTTGGTGTTTACAGAATAGTAGTTTATGTGTTACTACCAAAGTAAGTTGAATTATTTCTGTATTATATACTTTCCTGTGATAAAATTTATTCACCCCAAAGAAATCCTACCTACAAATTGTTATCCTGAACTCAAGACTACATTGGTAGCTGTTAGCAGGAGTTGGGGGTTGTACTTGGATTGCCAACTGGTGGATTGATACCCTTTTGCTCAGAATTGAGTCATCTAGATTGAGTTTGTTATATATGGAATACTACGGATAGTTCATCACTGCAGTGGATTGTTACTATGCTTTCATTTGGGAGTTTTGTTTCTGGTCCATTGATCTTATCCTCTACATCAACTAGAATAGTTCTTGCCATTTTGTTTAGTGTGAATGGTCAGGAAACATTCCTGTTTCTGACTACTTTCACAATGATCTTGGCCTCTCAGTCATATTAAGGTTTCCTTTCCTACTCTAGTCATGTCAGAATAGAAGTATTTAATATTTCCAATAACCTGTTGCACCTTCTATCCTTTTTTTGCATCTAGGGAAGCCCTGCATCTAAGGTTAGGGTTTAGCTATATGCTTTGTAACTGAGTGGAAAGCATACTTGGGATTGTTCCATTAGTTACTGAGATCCAATTCATAAATAGCAAGATGTCCTCTTTAGGAATACCTAGTTCATGGGTCCATGTTATCCGATACAAATCAGCAAGTACTGCGGCGGTAGATGCATTGAAGACAATCACCTGGAAACTGATGAAATACAACCATAAAAGATAGTTGATGGGTAGAGCTGCAGCTCTAATGAGTAGCGTCAACCGTGGTGACTCCCTGCATTTTCTGCATACTTTGAAATAACTCAAAAAGAACGCGGCCCAGAAATGTTGTATTTACGGTGTGTATAGCTACAATAATGATCCTGAAGCACCGTAAGTTTAAACATTCTATCATCAACCAAAAAGAAGTTTTTTACAAAAAAACATGTGGCAACCAATGGCCCCCAATCAGGGGTGATTTCCCGCACCAAACGAGGGGACTTCCCGCACCCCCATTTATCAATAATTGAAACGCAAATTAAAAGTTTGAGAGTACCAATCAAAAGAGCATGCCTATATTAGTAAATATCAGTTGCTTAAAATAAAATGTGAAGTAAAAGATTACGTCTGTGACAGGTGTTTTTGATGCTCGTCTTTTGCTGACGTCATACCAGACTGTTGAAGGATTTTTTCCCAATTTTGCTGTGGGAAACAAAGTTTTTCTTCAATAATTGCAATCTAACTTTATTGGAAGACCTTTCTTCACATCATAAACTAATCATGACCCTAAAGTATCAGTAAATGAGCAAATATTACAAAAAAAACTATATTTTAAATAATATGATACAATATGTAAAAATGTATTTCGATAATTCTATAACAAACTTTGAGCATTAACATGAATACAAGTCATGCTAGGTAAGGTATTGTTATCTTTATATGAAAATGTGATAAAAAGTATTGTTCTTGGGCATTAAACATAAGTTAACACTTAGGCCTAGACTTGTCACCATGTGTTATAAACATAGGGTCTTTAAAAAATTAGTTACGCATTTTGAAATAAGCTGTGGTGTCATTATTGTTGGTCATTTACTTCCAGATGTCATTATATGTGCAAAGAATTGTATTTAACTAATCATTGAAGAAAAATGAAGATATTCAATAATAAAATAGGTGCGGGGAATTACCCCCGATCATTTTTTTCCCCTGGGCGACTCCCCGCAGTTGTATATTTGTATATATTTACAAAAGTTTACATTTCTTTCCAAAATTCTTCCCACACAACGAACTACATAATATTCCGAGTATCACCACAAAATTTGGTCCTCATCCTATGGGAACTCTAGACACAGCATAAAAGTTTGCAGAGTGTTGATTTTTTTGAACCAAAATTTTCAGGGATCTAAAAAACACACCTTCACTTTGGTGATTTTTCATAAATTCAGTGCGCGTATCAAATTTCTATAAGTAGCCAATACTTTCTAAGAAAGACCTGCTCTTTCAAGCCCCGTAGTCAAACGGTGACATTTCTGACGTCTTGGTTCCCAAAAGGGGGATGCGGGAAGTCACCCCGTGTTTCCGACCGCGGGGGGTCACCCCGGTCGAGGCTATATATTATATATTAACTCTGTGGAGAACCTAAATCAATCATTAGTCATATATTTATTGGTAATATATTAGGAATTAATACTTCATTTGAAAGAAAGACAAAACAGAGAGAAGAAAAATATAAAAGACTGACTGAAGCACCAAAGACTATTTTTTTCTGTAGATTAAAAAAAAAGTAATTTATAGATCGCACAAAAGCTGTTGGAATAAAGCAATACTCAATCCAACAATTGTCAGCTAATAGCATAGTTATTACACATGAGGCAAGCTGCTAATTTGTAGCATAGTATGCCAATTAAAAACAAGATTATATTTAAAGTACAATACAGCGCTACAGCCTGCTAATTGTTTTCATAGTATTGAGCTTTTATAAATTGCTGATTTGAGGTATAATATTAATTAAAAATAAATCTAGCAGTTGTAGCATAAAGTTGATAGCTGTCATAAATAATTATGGCATTTAATAGATAGGAGCTCTAATAAATAGCTATGCTATTCAGGCAATAATGGCATAAAATAAGTATAGCAATAATAATTTGGTAAATAATTAGGTTTGAAAATAACAATAAATATACATGGCAGTTGTAGCATAGCTAATTAACAAATGAGAGATGCCATCAGTAATAATGAGTTATGTGAACATAAAAACCATTGTTACAAAGAAAGTAGTGGAATGTTATGCAGCTGTTATCAAATGTCAATTTATTGTAGAAAGCTACATCATAGAGCTTCATGGTTTTTACCAGCAAATTGCAGTAGTTACAATTTGATTATTTGTTAAAATTAATAATATTTTATCTGGTAACCATTAGAGAAGCAATATGTTTCTTAAGTAATAAATAATATTTGTGCAAAATAACCATTGCAAATTGGTTGAAACAAATGAATTAAAGTAGTTGATTGTACCAGTCAATTAATTGAATTAGGTGCTGTTATATTAGGGTATTATAATATTATTACCATTCCATAACCTGTAACCCCTTTAGGCATATCATTGGGATTTGATATTCTGGGTTGGCATGATCCTTGCTTCTGGTTATTTTATGACTAAGAAGAAGTGGATCCTGGTTTCTGATAATTTTACTACTTTGAAGAAGTATCTTCACATTTGGAATTTTAGTTGAAGATTTTTTTTTTTGCACAACAACGCAAGGTACTTGCCTAATTGATCCACTATATGATTACTGCTACTTGTGTTTGTGGGGCTAGATTCCTAGAGTGCTAACTGTAAATTCATATTATTGAAAAGCAAACAGATGGTAACTCTGTAGTGGTCCCACAACAATAGGCCCTGATGTCACAAGTGAAGATTTATACTGAGCAAATATCAAAATTGATTCCAATAACCAAAATCCTATTTTTATTTATTCAAGATTAGAAAAGAAGGTAGGCTAGCTAAGAGGTTCAACAAAACTGAATTCTGAAGAAAGTTATATTTCTAAACCAGTGCAACACCATGGCCTAGCCTTGCACAAATGGAGTAGCTAGCTACAGGACTTACTTCATAGACACTTGTCTTCTGTAAGCGGAAGAAAACCGGAAGGTAGAAGTAGCAAACAATAGGTGTTGCAATTAAGTAAGCAAGGTTGATCATGATGAACTGTGTGCCATACATGTACATCTCTTGAACCACACCCAGCAGTGTGATGGCTGACATGAATGATGCCATCAATGAGAAGGCTACAGGCACGATGGACATGCTACGGTTAGCCATCATGTACTCCTGTCCAGGAAAGGGTTGAAATAGAATGTTAGTGAGCATCTTGAGGGAGCATGGATTTTCTTTTGTTATCTATGATAGTCTTTGCAGATATCAGAAATAAATTGAAAACTGCAGGTTCAGCCATAAATAGATTGATAATTGCATTTTAGCTATGCAAGTTTTCAAAGAGTTCTCCAGTATTGGTTGAAATTATACTGTTATAGTTTTGCATCATCAAAGACTTTCCATACAATATATTTTTTTCCAGGGATTCAATGATTTAAATAGGTATATATAGCTAACTAAACTTCATGGAAATGAATGGCTAGCTATCAAAAATGTTTAAAAAAATTGTCAAGGTTGCTAACAACAGTAAAATGAATACCTTGTATGACTAGGATGAAATCTTCAGAATTACTTTTAAACACAAAATACTTCTTGCTGTTGGCAGTGTAGTAGTGTGCATGGATATCTTTCTACCTGTTGTATGATGTTTGTGTATCATACCCTCTGTGTTCATTGTCTTGTTGGGTAACAGCCCATTGTAAATTCACAAGGTCTACCACCCAGCATAGCAAGTGAGGTGAGAGTGACCAGAATGGCTTCTCTTTTAATGCACAATTACAGCAAGATTGTAGGCAAGTATCTATCAATAGCATGAATGACTGGAACATCTTTCTAATGGCTAACTAGGCTAGTCAAGTGCTCTGCCAAACTGTGGCTGTGCTATTTATCAACCTAAAAATTAGGGAAGAGATCAGTGCTGAAAAGAAGCCTTACCTTAAGTGTGGCCTGTTTGCCTCCAGTGAAGCGGAAATACAGGCCAATGCCTGAGGAGAACAACAACACAGCAGCCACAACAACAAAATCTGCTGCTCTGAGGACTGAATGACCATTGGTGCTACTAGTATCAACATCATTTGACATTACAACTCAAGAAAACTTCTGTAATGTAAGTTTTGGCAACCTAAAAGAAAAAATTATTTAAATTAGCTAGCTATATATATAAAAATCTTGACAAGAAGGGGTCCACCTTGGTGAATGGAGAAGTGGTGTGTTCAATGCTGAAAGAGCTGGATAAGCAGAAGCGTTGTAGTATGTGGCTATATTCATGTTGTTCCAAGAGGTTTTGGATCAAATGATGCTGAAGTGGTGAAGGAAATATTTCATAGAATCTGTGGAGTTTTGAATGTCGACATGATTGAAATATGTGACATCAAGCATATGAATTGAAATGACTAATCAAGAGCATGTTATGATTATGATGTGAAGAGGTACATGTTACTGCTTGCTGCAAAAGGATTCATGCATGTTGACAAGTTTAAATTGGTGAATGTTCAGAGGGATTTGATACAATGTCAGCATTAGGAGCTGATTGCTCAAAGGGCAGTGAAGAAAAGCTCTCCTTGAAGAGGTGGAGGTATTGGCAGCTAAGTGGTGATAGCTGTGGTGGTGTTTACAGTAATGGCAGCTATTGGGGTGTTTATTGTGGTGTTGGTTGTCATGGTGGTGTTGGTGGTTGTGGATGTGATGGTGGTTGTGGATGTGATGGTGGTTTTGGATGTGATGGTGGTTGTGGATGTGATGGCGGTTGTGGATGTGATGGTGGTTGTGGATGTGATGGTGATAGTGGAGATGTTGGTGCAACCTCTATAAAGAGGTTGTGGCGATATTAGTGCAACCTCTATAAAAGCACAGCACAACACACTTATCTGGATTCAATCCAAGATTCCAGGACCTAGAGAAATTCAGAGAACCAGGGCAGCAATGAACTATCAACACCCAAAGACTCTAGCTTATGTGGGGGCTGAGGCCGTGCTTTATTTATACAAAATTCTCTGTATTCAGCCCCACTGACTTACCGGCTCCTCCTTCTGTGATGTCTGGCTTGGAAAAGCAGACTGGTGATTTTTCCACCACTATGTTGGGGCTATTGTCTCGCATGAGGGGGTTCCAGTAACCCTAAGCAATTTCAGTTAAATTCTCAATTAGAGCCCCAATAATGATTATTACTCATTATTTATATTGCACTTAAGGTTTTATTAATTATCAGTTCATTTCACTTATTTTTGACGATATTTATTATATTAATTATTTATTCGATTTTCATGATGGAAGGGGCGTGGCCAGTTGGCTATATAGAGATGCACGTGTGGCTGAACCGGCAGTTGATCTAGAGCCATCCCTTAAAGAGGTCAGCCCATGCCTCTGTCGGCTCCTTCCGTTGCTCCTTACTTATTTTCTTCATTGCTTCGTCACTCTACATTCGTCATACCGCTATTCTGTTTTGATTCAGTACCACCAGTGACTGAATATTGTGTGCGTCAAAAGCGCGGTGAACCTTGTATTCAAAGTGTAGCTTTGAAATGCTTTTCCGAACTGTGAGTTTTATTGAATATAAAATGGTTAATATTAATCTGTTTTTAACCTATTTTTATTGAAATCTGGTGTGTGGCGTTTTGTGAGTTATTGTGTGGTCCTGTACCCCGGTTGACCCACAGAGCCTATACTGGCCTGAACGACCTGCCGCCTCTGTGACCATCCTGACTTTGAGCGGTAATGGGGTCGCCGGGTCAAGAAGTGCAGGCACCCACACTTAGACAAAAGCACACCACGACTAACAATTTCAAATGCATTTGAAAAGTCAAGCATTATGACGTCCACAATATATCTCTCATCCAACCACCTCCCAACATCATCATAGGTCAACAGCAACTGTTCCTAGGTGCTTGGTTACTCCAAAAAACATACTGATGAGACAACAGAATACTGTTACCTTCAAAATACTCAGTGAAGCAAGATACAACTATTATTTCCACTGATTTTCAGCAAACATATGTCAAGCTTACAGGTTTGTAGTTCAGGGGATCAGTGTGGGACTTGACCTTGAATATTGGAACAACTATCAATTTGCTCCACACTTCAGGAAAAATGAAACATAGATGAAAAGAGAGCTCATCAGCACTGCTCCTCAGCAGATGTTGGTGACGGCCATCTGGTCCCATACAGGAACTGGGATCAAGAGCTTCAAGACTACGCTTGACCCCCACCCTAGAGAACTCAACATCTGACAAACATCCTGTAAATAGTTGGAAAGGAGCTGGGTGAGAAGAAGTTGCACTGAAAAAAACTCCCAATAAAGTCAGTAAAAGTTCAACACATCCCACCAGGACCCTGCACAATCTCACTGCCTGGCAGGTGGAGAAGACCAACAGCTGGACACCCATTTTTTTCTTTTTGATATAGCTAAGCATGGATCAACTTTCAGTTATCAGGTCTGTTTATTGGATTTGATTTGTATTTCTTTAGGGAAACAACAGAAAAATTTATGTTCTCCCTATTCAGCTCAATGGATGTGTGTAGCTTCCTAAGAGCAATGGCCAAGTTGCAGCACTCTGCCCTCTTGACCGGCTTGTATTCATGCCAAGCCTTTGACCATTTTGGGCAGGAGCAGGGGTGTCCTGACAGCCCATGAGGGATCGGACTGAACAGGCAATAGGGGTATAAACTTATCAATCAGGGACATTAACCCTTTCTCTCCAAGAAGAAAATTTTCTTTGGAATAACCTTTTATGCTCAGTATATAGTTTAATAGGCTAAATAAAAGTACTTATGAAGAAATTAAATTGTAATTACTTTTATTTTGTGAAATACAAGCTGGTACCATATGATACCGCTAGAAAAATAAGTGTCCAAATCTGACCCAATTCAAATTTAGTCCATTTATGTAAAATAATTTCCTGTAAAGAGAAAATATGCCAAATAAGAGTGACAAAATATTGCAATAAACTATTCAAGATAGATTGAATGTGTATTTTGATTAATTTGTATGGTATTTACAAAAACATTGAATGCACAACCCAAGAAGACGTTTTGCAGCATTGTGATATTGTACAAGAACTGCAGGTCTCCAATGCGCACCTCCATCTGCCATCAGTAGGAACAGGCTTTATTAAGTGCCCATATAGATCAAAATATGCATCTTTTTCTCCAGGCTTCAGTGTAGGCTTTCTTCCAGGAGTTTTTGGGCAATTTTGAAATCATAGAAGATATGTTATCACAATACCCTTTCCCGAAGTTAACTGATCCATATCTTTACCAGTACATCTCGCTAGAAGCCATGCATTTTGCACTGCTGCATCAATTAGCCAAGTGAACAGTGGCCACCACCATTTTTTACCTCCGACTGCAATCCTATATGCATTGAAGTTCTGATCCATTCAATCAGTTCTTCCCAGGTACTGGTTATTTACATCAATGACATGAAGTATGCTGACTTGAATATGTTTACAGTCTTTTTTCAACCAATGACAAACATTATTAGTTGGATTTTCACTGAGTAGAGTGAGTGGATGCAGCAGTTACTATTGCATTATCTTTTCATCGCGTGATCATGATGGTTGTGCTTTCTAATTTACCTGTAACAGCATCATAAGCTCCTCTTGCTTCCTTATCAAAACTCTTGGGAGATTTTACTGGACACAATTTTCCAAGGCGACTCCCAGGAAGAGTACCTGTTCCATCGTTCCATTGAAGTGAACAAATTATCAAAGAAAAATGATATGGGAGTTTGATCTTCTTGACACTAACTTGACAGTAGATGTAAAACAGTTCCACTTCCTTGTCACCTTTTTATGTCTTTCCTTGATACACATCAGAAGCACACAAATATCCACTAGGTGTTTTTTGGCACCACACTTTAAACCTAAAGCATATTGGTTTATTTCTAATGGCTTGCTTGCACCCATGTTTTCCAAATATTCAACCATGGCATCGTTAGTCAATCTATTTTTGGAGGGTACAAAATGTTCCATAAACTTTTTCTCCAAGTGGACAATGAGAGGTAGCATTTTGATGTATTCGTCAGATGTATCCAAAACATCAGAAGCATTGAAATGCAAGCATTTCATGATGATGTCGAACTGATCCCGTCTCATGGCATTAGCAACAACACTGTTGTAAATGTCATTTGAATTTGACCAATACATATGTTTTTGGGGAAGAATACTACACCCGGTCAATAATAAAACAGCTAAAAATATCTTCAACTCGCTAATTTGTACATGTACATCCAGCCAATTTTTCTTCAATGAATATTTCGTCATTTCAGTCTGCTCATGTTGCAGAATATCCTCATTGATGAACAATTCAAAAAGCTCAACAGGTGAAAAATCTGAATATTTAGAGTAATTGCCTTCAGGGCAGATACTACAACTACCTGACTTATTCCCTTTTGTCCACATAATATATTTTGTCACCTCTTGCTGTTTAGCTGTAGTAGTTCTAGGATCTACTGATTGCAATTGGTTGGCGGATTAATCCTGGGGATCATCACTCACTTCCCTATTGCGAGGGCCCAACTCTGCAGGAGCTATCAGTTGTCCACGGGATAATTTGTCAGCATTACAATTTCCGTCCAAATTTTCATCACCTGAATCTTCATCTGTCAAATCGCAAACATCAGGAGGCTCCATATAAATATCCAGCTCACCTTCATTCTCCGTTAACAGATTCAGAATTTCATTCATATTGAGGGGCCTGCGTGGATTAAAATTATGAGACTATTTAGTACTTACACCATTCTAGCGGTACCATACGGTACCGCCGATTTCAATTCGATATTGCAATTACAATTTTAGAACAAATTATCAGAAAGATGTGCAAAACAGTTGTCGTGCATCTATTATAAATGTTTATTCAACTCACTTTGAAAAACATACACTTAGATAGTCACAATAACTTAATTTTTAAACGGCATCATCTTGGCTCCAAGTTGTAAAATGATGTGACATGCAAACGACCACCCTAGAGGGTGACCTTGGTGCAACTGCCACTGGCTAGCTTAAACATTACAGTGCTGAGACAGTACAAGTATCAAACATGTTCAGACGTGTTAGTTCAAGGGTTTTAATTGAGAGAGGAATAATTTATGAGAAAGTATGTGGTACTTTAGCAGTTCACGTCTCACAGACAGAGTCCTCTAGCAAACGGATCTAGAAAGGCATCCACCAAACAAATTTATTTGATATGGGGACCAAGTGCATCAAAGGGGAGAATCAAAATGCGTTCACAAGTTTTACTATACTTCACAAAACACACAGCACAATAAGGGAGCCAAGGCAACCAAGAGTAGTTATGGAATCTGCAATGACTACCAGCAGCGTGGCTAAAAATCGGTTCATCACCATAAAACACAGTTGAGGACCACTATCTCCCATTTGTCTGCCAGTGCAGCTAAAATCATAAACTTTATATTCTGAAACAAAATAGTACATTTATATTTAATAAATTCAAGACTTAAACAGGCAAACAAAACTTTATAATACAACCAATAGTAGTAGGCACGCCCTACAACACTCCTCCCCACCAGCTTGTTTCAAGCTTGATGGAATGCAAGACAATATCAATAACTTAACCAAAGCTGATTTTGCAGTTATCAACTACATTGCAAAATCCCTCCCCACCAGATCAGGGCCAGAGAAAATGTATCCAATTGACTTTAGAAATCTTATCAAATACGAAGTG
The DNA here is from genome assembly GCA_016164225.1 of Gammarus roeselii. NCBI lineage: Eukaryota > Metazoa > Arthropoda > Malacostraca > Amphipoda > Gammaridae > Gammarus > Gammarus roeselii. The sequence goes on from SDVV010007486.1 coordinate 10,405, forward strand.
ACACTTTTACACATTTTAATGTTATAATCATGACTGATCCATGATATTTTCTTTCTGACTACACTCACTAATTAAGTATCTTATCAAATACACCATCAATGACTTCAGTGAAAAAATTTGGGCTCTTGTTGGAACCAAATGATTCAGGCTAACACCACATGTTGGGAGCAATGAACAAATCTACATTGCAATAGGAGAGATATACAGGATCCAAACTTGAATTGCTATTCGTAGCATCTGAAGAACAGATTTTAGCTGCTTTTTACAGAACTAGGTAAGATATCCCAGGTCTCATCTCTAGGAGTCAAAACAACATCAAGAAATAACAGTGTGGTACCAATTGCACTTTCAATAAATGAAATTTCCCGGCTCACAACAAAATCACTCACTGGCTCATTGCACATGTTTTGTATTTCCTGACTAACCAATTGGTATTAGTATGCAAGCAGTGGACGCAAAATAAAAATATCTTTGGCATTAAGCTGCTTGCCAACATTGGAGTCCAGCCCCAAACAACCAAATGTACCAGGCTGTGCAATATCAGAAGTTTTTGGATTTGGCACATCAAAATTATCATGAGGATCTTCTGAAGCAAGCTTCTTCACTATCCCTACAGAGTTGGAGCTGAACAGTTTAAATTTAATTTATTTAGGGTACATGATGAGCTGGATAGACATGGTTATGATGTGCAACATTCCAATACAATTGTGCATGATCCCCTCCTAAATGGTTGTCAATTGAAGAGTCAATGCCCAGATGTGAAATACTGTCAGTAAAAGGAAGCCTAGGACAACTATGAGAAGTATGTTCCAAACTTCCACACAATGGACAAGCACCCTGTTTTGTCCAACACCTAGCCTCCACGTGCCCACGACGTCCACATAAAAAACAAAGTGATAAAGCCTTTCTTCCCTTTCTCCACTGGCTGTTGCTGAATATTTTGCTTTCTCTTCTGCCAGTGGAGGACTCTTGAACATCACTAGGTGTATCCACGCCAGAGTCGAGCAGTACGGGTTGCTGTCATGAAGAAATTGGGCCCTCAGGTTCAGTTGTACCACCATAGAGTTCAGTTTTCTTTTTCTTTCGATCATGATATTTGCCCAGACAAACAATTTCTCCCCAGGTGATGGATCTTCCCAAATTCACAGCCACCTTTAATTCCTCTACTGTCTCAATTCTTTCCCCAAACCATCGTGGTAGTGTTCAGGACCTTAGCCCTGAAGTTTTTAGCCCATGTTTTGGCATCCCTGGGAAAAGCCCTCTTGGCAATTTCTTCCAGCCTCATGAAATATATTGAAAAAGTCTCTCCTTCCTTCATATTAGCTCTCTCAAACTCCAACTTACTCCAGACTATACTATTAATTTTCTGTGACTTGTACCACTTTGACAACGAAGTCTTCATCAGTGAATAATTAATTTTACAACCACCAAGAGAATCAAATGCTTCTTTAACATTGCCCAATAGGAACCTTCCAAGTACTCTTGTGCAATTACGTTCCCTTCCTTCTTATCTTTTCAAAAAGTAACGCTCATAGGCTGAAAAAAATTGCTTCAATGTTTGGGCTCTTCCACCATCAAAAGGTTCAGGGGTCACAACTTCCCGGGAAATTCTGCCACATGTTCTTCTTTGAGTAATAGGCCCACAGTTCTCAGTCTCACTGTCCTCAGAGATGTCCTCAGACTCTTTGTCTTCACTTGAAATTTCTTCTTCATACAGCCTCATCTGTGTTATTTTCCTTTGGTTGTATGAAATTGCATTTGAAGATGCAATGGGGAGGTCTTCCAAACAAAGGTTTGATTTTTGTGAGCTCCCGCTTATGATCTATTCACTCTGCTCAGATGCACTCGAATGATAGTCATCGTCCAGGAAAACAGCCACTTTGACCCTGTCTGGAACCTGAGCAGATCGACCACATGTGTCCACAATTTCTTGATCACTCCAATAGTAGCTTGCCAGAATGTTTTGCAGAATCTTCATCCAAGTGGCATATGAATGACTGCTGCAACTACCCGATGCTTCTGGCAGAATAAATAGGTTGGAGCTTTGACAACACAAGCGCTCAAAATGAGAAGCAGCTATGCCAAACTTACTGTCAGCACAACCATCACTCCGTGCAGGAAGCAACACATTACAAATAGCATCTAGGCTGCTCAATAGAATATTTGGGCTTGGAGTGATCCAGATACGACAAGCTAAGAAATCCTCACGAACCCCTTGAACACACATCTTCTCCAACATTACCTGCAACTGCAATATTAGCTTGATGTGATTTAGGACAGACGATTGTTCATCACTATCTGCCAATGGAGGCACAACTTCAGGTCGTAAATAACTTTTGTCTGGTTTCATCATCTTTCCCGGTATTGGGAGAAGCAATGGCGGCTTCACAGCTGCGCACAAAACTGCAGCTGTACTCCAAGTTGAAATCATAGATGATGATCCATTTGCAGAGGAGCACAGAGCTTTTGAAATGCTTGCCACCACGGAGCCTGCTGTTGTGCAGTTCAGAAACCCACATATGTCAGGCACAGTCAAGAAAGTGGGGCCCACTGGAGATGCTGTCTTGGCAGCCAAAAACGGATTAGTTGTCAAGATGGGCAACATTGCTGAAGTTACTGCACTTGCGAGGGAAGGCACTCGGAGAACTCGGCCACTGCCACCGAGGTTGGCGCGATCACAGTAACCACACAGACTCCACAGGTCACCTCAGCTCCCCCAACCAGCCAATCCACTAAGGAAGATCAAATAGCGATCCTGCAAACGCACAAATCCCAATTTAGCACCAAGTCCCTGTTCGGGCGCCAGTTAAGTAGTTCACATCTCACAGACAGAGTCCTCTAGCAAACGGATCTAGGAAGGCATCCACCAAACAAATTTATTTGATATGGGGACCAGGTGCACCAAAGGGGAGAATCAAAATGCATTCACAAGTTTCACAATACTTCACAAAACACACAGCACAATAAGGGAGCCGAGGCAACCAAGAGTAGTTATGGAATCTGCAACGACTACCAGCAGCATAGCTAAAAATTGGTTCATCACCACAAAACACAGTTGAGGACCACTATCTCCCATTTGTCTACCGGTGCAGCTAAAATCATAAACTTTATATTCTGAAACAAAATAGTACATTTATATTTAATAAATTCAAGACTGAAACAGGTAAACAGAAAACTTTATAATACAACCAATAGTAGTAGGCACGCCCTACAACAGTACCATATGGTACCGCTAGGAAAGAAAGGGTTAAAACCAACTGCAAAAATGAAAAATCTTCTCACATTGAAGAATAGCAGAATTCCAGCCCCCAGTCAACCTGAAACAGAGCCTCTGAAATCCTGGCGTACTTCATCTTGCGCCAAAGGCATCTTTCTGTCACAACCATGCAATCAGGCCCTACCCACTGAAGATATTGTCACCAGGGCAGCCTATCATGTATTTGTCTCAGCACAAACCTTCTCTGCTTTGCTTGATTGTATTAATCATTACATTTTTTGTCCCCTCTTCAAGGTGGGCTATACCCTGCACTAGTTTAAACCTGTTTTTTATTTGTTACAGGATATGCTTATTGTCAGCAGTTACATAAGTGCCTTGCTTGGCCTGTCCTGCTGGTGACTTGTTGGGTAATGCTTGCCAATTGCCTCACTAATTGTGTAAGCCACCACATCCATTTAAGCTGTTCTGAAGTCATTGCCTTAGTGAGTACTGCATGGTTGCCTGAGGAGGATTGAATGAGCACCCTCCCATGAGTTAGTACAATTCTTTGAAATGCTTTTAATAATTTTATTATTCCTTCAAATTCTTCATATTTCTTTTTTCATTTCGATGATCACTATCAGAAGTCTTTTAATTGCTTTGTTTTGTCTAGTGAACCCTGGCCTATTGATAATCCAATCCTGCATTCATTACAGTTCATTAGTTTCTTGTGTCTGCCTTGTCAATATTTTCATTCACTGCTAGGCTGCTTTGATTTGCTTGCAGGACACATTGCTGAAGCATTATTTTCATTGTTTGCTTATGCTTTTTGTTATTGCCTCCTGCTTAGTGTTAATATCAGAATACTTTGCCAATTGTGTATGATTTGCAATGTTAGTTCCTTATCCTAATCTTGTTGCCTAATTGTGCAGATAGAATAAGCTTTAATGCGTGAATTTGATTTGCCTAAGTTAGACCTTCTGCCCGATATTATTTCACTATGTTAATTTTCCTTAGTACCTCAGGAAGCTACCCCTATTGGTTATAATTTTATTGGTGTTCAATATTCTTGCCTTGCAGAATGCTGGCTTCCTTCAGGAGTCAGCATCCCCACCTGCCCATGCTCCTTTACTAGGTATATTATTCACCACATACTATTTGCAAGCCCTCACTGTTGATTTAGAGTACATTGACCCTATACCTCAACTTTCATTGACCTTCCAACCACTTCTAATTTAGACTTCATAGGGAGACTAAGAACAACGTGTTTGTTTGACCTGCGCGGGTAAGCACGGTAACAATATACTCTAAGACAACAAGAGAATGCTGGCAGAAAAGCAGTGGTGGCAGCACTGACACCTCACCAACACAATCCTCCTCAGATGTGAGAATAAGATCTAGAATGTTATCAGTTAATAAAACAGTGGGCTCCCACCCACTGCAAAAGCCCAACTAAAAAAAAGTCTATAAATTGCAGGTCAATGGGCCGAATGTAGCCAGCAATAAGGTCCAAACCCAGTCAATTGTTGATAAATTAAAATAACCTGTGATAATAACCACATTGCCAGAGCAAAAGTTCAATGAAAAGTTCAACAATAAATTTTTTCCTAGATTGCCTAAAAGGGGGCTGATAAACAGCTACAATCAACAAATCATAGTCAACTAGGTGCACTGCTACAACATTTGGAATATGCACCTCAAACAACAAGCACAATGTCCTCATGCAGGTACAAAAGAGATCCATGCATCCGAGCTGTGCCATCTGCATCTCCCCTAACAGAACTATAGTTATCAATGTTGATGATGAGTGATGCAACATTAGGTAGCAACCATGTCTTGCTGGCAGCTAAAACCTGAAGATTCTGTTTCAAATGCAAGTTTGAAATAGAATCGGTTTTCTCTGTTAGTGAGTTAACATTAACATGTCCCATTTTCAATATATTAAAATTGCTTGAAGAACTGTTGGAGCTAAGCACAAATGAACCATTTTCTAAGTGGCTTCACAGTCTCAATCAGGTGCACCCCATCCCCGGCCAGCCAGAACAGCTCAACCCCCAGATGCAGCTACACCATGACCAGCAAAAGCAACACCACGTCCAGCAGAAGCAACACTGCGACCATTCGCAGCCGCACCACGACCAGCTGCAGCGGCACCACGACCAGCTGCAGCCGCACCACAACCGGCCAGAGCAGCACATACCAATTACTAACCAAGCTGCATATTTCCTTAGGCTGGTGCCCTGTTTGTGCTGGGACCTTAGACTCCACGCTAGTTAGTCCTATATTGGTGTGAAGTAAATGTAGACTTGGTAAGGCAGGTCAAGAGGCCACCTAAACTACTAGTTATAAAAATGACACAGGAACTTGTTGAAATTTCTGCCGACCATTGTGTTATCCGCCATGTCTTTGGCAGGATTCAGACCTCATGATCCAGTTTTTGCCACAGTGAATGGACAACCCCATTAGCCTGAAAGGGTTGAGCTGTTTGTTCTGGAGCTTTGTGGAAGACATCCCAAGAAGTGTCCTATCATATTTTATGGTGGCCAACCTCAAGGCAGGAGATTTGTTCCGCTGTAATGCAGACAAGGAATACTTTGAAAAGCCTCATAAGAAGAGGTTTTTCAGTGAGGGCATGTGGGAGATTAAAAACAACCCATACTGGGACCCAAAAATTATCAAGAAGATGGATGTGTCTTCCTAGGGACCAAAGTTGCCTAGAGTCAGACCAGGATGAAGAACATTTTCTGGACTCAATTTGTGCTGCAGGTGGTGGCTCTGGACAGGGTGATGGGTTGGCCTCGCCTGTGTCTTCTCTCATTGCATTGCTGATTGCTGCAGAGGATGATGAAGATCAGCAATACTTACCTTTGCAGTCGTCTGGCGGTGTCCGCAATGCACTTGTGGGAGGGTCAGGTGCTGGGGGGCCTGGGGCATCTGCATGTAAATGTTGGGGGCGCCTTTGTTCACTTGGTGGTTCTGGTGTTGGTGCAGGCTGTTCCTTCTGTGACCGAATCATTGGTGGTGTCTGGATTAGATGTTTCTTGTGTGGATGTAAATTCCATGTGTTGGGATTGACAGGGGCATTATTAACTGTGTTTGTAGGGAAGAGGGAATGCTGTGAAGTATTTTTGATGCAGGTGAAGGAGTGGATCCGGGGTGGTGTTGGTGATGGAAGTTGGATCTCCTGTCAGCATTTGATCAGCTGCTGGGTGAACAATCTCTAAGAGGCTGTCTATATATAGTGTCAAAGGTTGGATGCAATGTTTGCTGTGACAGGTGTTTCTGCTGTTGTGAGCAGTGCTGTGCTGTCTGTGGAGGAGGTGGAGATGATGATTGAGGAGAAAGTGCCTGGGGTTCCTGCTGTGAGTGGTGGCCCATCTGCAGATGTGATGGGTATAGAAATTGAGGAGAGAGTGTCCGGTTCGGTGAACGGTGAGGTGGTGCATTCGGAGCTGAGAGAGCTAGATGATCAGAAGCATTGTGAGAAGTATGTTGTTCTGAGAGGTTTTGGATCAAGTGATGCTGAAGTGGTAAAAAAAATGTTTGATAAGATCTGTGGAGTTCTGAATGTGAGCGCAATTGGATCGAGTAATCTGAAATGTCTGAATGCTAACAACTTATTTAAAGCATGTGTGGAGAATGATGAGGAGGTATGCATTGCTGAGTGCTGCAAAGGGATTGATGATTGTTGATGAGTTTAAATCTGTTAGTTGAGAGAGATCTGACCTACCGTCAGCATCAGGAGTTGATTGCTAGATGGGCAGTGCTGCAGAGCTCTTCTCAGGGAGGTGGTGGCGATGGCTGCCTGAGAGATGCTGGCCGTGGTGGGGTTGGTGTCCGTGCTGGTGTTCATGTCGATGCTGGCGACCGTGGTTTTCCGACTGGCCGCGATGGTGGCGGTTGTGATGGTGCTGGCGGTCGTGGTGTAGCTGGCGGTTGTGGTGTTGCTGGCGGTCGTGGTGTTGCTGGCGGTCGTGGTGTTGCTGGCGGTCGTGGTGTTGCTGGCGGTCGTGGTGTTGCTGGCGGTCGCGGTGTTGCTGGCGGTCGTGGTGTTGCTGGCGGTCGTGGTGTTGCTTGCGGTCGTGGGGTGCGGGTTTGCGCGGTGCCGATGAGCGCGATATTGCTGCGGTGCGCGGAGACTCGGGTGGTCGTGGCG